>JAJSRW010000154.1:0-38815 GCA_022414725.1 Microglena sp. YARC | reverse complement strand
AAAAAGAAAAGGGAGAAGAAAAAAAAAATTTATTCATCTGGTTGCTGAGATGGGTCGAGTCTAATCTTTGCCAAGGGAGGTGTTTTGACTTGTGGAGGTGGGAATGGAAGGGATTTGTCCTCCTATGAAGGTTGGTGGCCTGGTCCGCACCAGTCCCTGATGGTTTTTGGGTGTGTTCCAGTGAAGAAGGTAGTGTGCGTTTCTTCAATGGCCTTTCTAGTGGCGTTCATGGAGGCCTTGCTGCACGGGGGTGACTAGTTGTTTTGGGGTCTAAGGAGGGGGGGTGTCAGTCAAAGTCAAGGGGTATGGGAAGGTAAAATAGGGGGGATAATTTTTGGTGAAGGGCCGCATGTGGTCTAGGTATCCTGCCGACCTCCTGGTCTTTCACTAGTAAGGGGGGTGGAGGGGGTTTGGGGCAAGGGAGATAGGATTCCTCGATTCTGCTGTGGTGCTAAGGTTGCCCTTCCTGGTAGCAATGGAAGGTGGGTGCTCTAGTGAAGGTTTTGGTGGTGTGGAGGTTGAGTTGGGAGCACAGAGATATGTGATGTTGGTCTGTGTGGGAAGTGGCGTGGGTAGATCTATCTGAGGGAAGAGGGTTGCAATTGCCAATCTCCACAGAGTGTGGTGTGATTGGGCTTTTTTTGGTGTGAGTCCGATGGTATGTATAGGCGGCTTGCGCGTTGTTTGGTGGTTGGTCATGGGCATTGTAGACGCCTATGATGTGGTGTAGGAGTTGGGTGTTGAGCCGAAGGTGATGTGCTCCAGGAACCAGCCAGGTTCTGCATTGGACTTTCATGGTGGACGGGGGCTAAATTGCTTTGTGGGTGGAATTATGAAACCCCTCCTTTAACCGCGATTGTTGTCCGGGTTTTGCCACACTACTGGTGGTGAAGGAGTATTGGGGAGGTTCCTTCTTGATGAATTGATGAAGGAGAGGCAAGAGAGGCAGTTTGGTTTCTGTAAGAATAGCCACATCTTGGTTTGTGGTCTAGGATGTGATGAGAATTAGCTCACAGGAGCTCCTCAGCCATCTGCAATTGAGGAGTAGAAAATGTATGTTTATCCATGTAGTAGTCTTGGGGGTGACTGGGCTAATGGTGGGTGGGTTGTTGGGCAGGTCCTATTATCTTAGGGGTAAAAGGAATGTTGTTTAAAGGCATGTTTGTTTGAGCTTTCTTAGCATGTTGGGGAGGGGGGGGGCTCCCTTGGAATTGGTGGTGGTAGAGGTGGGGGGGAAAAAGTTGTGGATTGGGTATTTGTTTGAGTTTAATGTTGGGGGGCCGCAGGTTTGCGAGTGGTTTTCCAGATGCTTGTTGGGGTGCTGTATTTTTTGTGTGGTGGGGGTGACTCTGTTGTTTACACGGTTTTTTTCAGGTATGGTGACAGTTTGAAAGGGGCACATCTTCTGTATCGCAGTCCATTCTGCGTGTTGGGGGGGATGTGCAATCGGGCGGGCTGGCGTCGCTTCATATTGTATCTTCCTATGTTGGGTTGTGGGAGGATGGGTTTTGTAGGAGTTGTAGTAGGGGTTGTGTCTGTAAGTATCCATGCGTCCGGCAACGTCAAGATAGGTATTGGGGGTCAAAACCTCATGTCTGCGCTCGTCTTTTTTAAAGGGTGAAGATGGTTCCCATATACGGGGCTGCCAGGGCTTTCCCGGTGGTGGAGTCCAAGGGATTGGGGAGCGGTTTTATTGAGTCTATCCATACCAGATGTTTATGGTAATTTTTTAGACAAGGCATGTTTATAGGCGATTGGGAGGGGGGTGGGTAAAGTGCAAGATACATTTACTGTGTAAGCGTTGGAGGATTTGGTCTTTGCTAACTGCCGGGTAGGATGCCCAGGTTGTTAGGGTTCATTAGGGGATAAGGTCCGGTGCGGGTTTGGATGTTCCGATTATAAATGCAGGTTTTGTACGATTTTGGGTGAAGTTATTGCCATCTGGGGGCATTCGGTGGTGCATGTAGGCCTGCATCAAGCATATTTAGTAAATTCCCCTGCGAGGGATGACGTGGTTGCGGCCAAACCACACAGGTCATTACGGGTTGGGCCTTGAGTATCCGGTGATGTCTCCCCAAATTTGATTTTTTTCGTGTTCGACATATGGTCCACCGAGATAGCATTGATGGCGTGCACTTGGCAGTGCATGAATTTGTTTCTTCTCAGTGTATGGTAGGATAGCACTCAGGGCCGGGGTTGGTCCTAAGGCAACATCTCCGCATGTCGCAGGTCCATTGTGTGTTTTGGGGGGGAGGTGCGTTGGGTGATCGGCGTCCTCCATCATGGTATATTCATGTTGTTAAAGCGTAGGCATTGGGTTTCGGAGGGTTGTATCTTTGTAAACAGCCGACACATTTCCAAGCTGGAATTGGGGGTCCAAAAACGCTCATGTCTGGCGCTCTCATCTTTAAGGATGAGGGATTTGCCGATATATCGGCCTGCCAAGGCCGCCCGTGTGGAGTCCAAGGGGATTGGCGAGAGGTTTTCTGAAGTCTTATCCAGTACAGGTGTTATGATATTGTTTGAGAACCAGCCGGCATTCCATATCGGCTGGGAAGGGGGTGCAAAGATACATTTATTGTGTCCTTGTAGACGTTCGAAGGATTTGTTTTTGCTGCTACCAAGGTAGGATCCGCAAAGTTGTAGAATTCATCAGAGGAAAAGGTGTGGGGATTGGTGTGTTAAGGGGTTATAGTCGGGTTGTTGCAATTTGTGGGAGTAATGGCCCATCTGGGGGCATTCAGTGTGCATGTAGGCCTGGCATCAGGCCAAAATTGAAAATTTCCCGCTGGAGGTGAGTGGAGCGGCCTAAACCCCAGGTCGCTAACGGGTGCTTTGAGTATTTGGGTGGTTGTCTCTCCCGCAAATTTGAGAAATTTTCCCTGCATTGACAATGTGGTCCACCGAGATAGGGCATTGATGGCGTGCACTTGGCAGTGGCTTTGAATTTGTTTTCAATGTATGGTAGAAAATAGTGCTTAAGGGCGGAATTGGTGGACTGGCCTTGCTGAGGTGGGGGGGGGCGCTTTTCTCCCCTGACATGTCGGGTCCTGGGGGGGCTGGAGATAGGCATTGAATGCGTATTTTGAGTAAGTTCTGTCCCTTAATAGCAAGTTGGGGGCCGAGGAACCGTTCTTTAATTTTGGTGTGGCTGAGAACAAATCGCAGAAAGCGCATCCAGTGTAGCCATGTAGGAATCGATCCAAAGGAGCCACCAGATCCGCGTAATCCCGGAGCGAGTCAAGTTACCGGCTATAATAATGGGTGTGATACTGGGGGGGTAGTGCCCCTGGCAGTTACAACCTTGAGGTCCCACGCTGGGTCTCCATATATACACCAAAAATGGGCAGAGATACTTCTAAAGAACTATTTGGTCCTGCAAAGATTTTCTAATCAAAGGTAAGCATTAAGGCAGGTAAAGGAATATGGCAAGGGAGAATAGGCCAGGTTGGGGGGCTGCAGTATTTGTCTCCTAGAGGTAAATATAGAATTCTCCCCTAGGAGGTAAATACATAATTAGGGAGGTTAAAGAAGCTCCACGAGCAGCTGGCCATAATCATCATTGTATCAGCAATATCCGAGCTTTCCTCTCAAGAAGTCGCAAGCCAAATCACTAACTATAAATGCCACTACAAGGTTTCGCATCCAAGGCGTTTAACGAAAGGGTTGCTACCGTAAAATACTTGTTGATCTATATTCAACACTAGCAAACTGAGCCCACAGCTCCCCACGCTGAATCTCTAATAAAGCCTAGGTGGATCCAATATATACTCCTCCTAATGGGGAAGAGGGTCCAAAACATGACGTACTGCACATTACTAACATGGATACATGCAGAGTTCACATTCACACAGAAATGGTCACCTCTAGATAACACAATACAGCCACATATGTAGTGATTAAGGGTAGCACACAAGACTGACTGCACACAGGACACATGGGATCACAAAAAAAAAGGGCACAGCGGGACGTAGATCTCTAACCAATACCCATACAAGGGAGGGGCAGAAGGGAGGGCCGGGAAACCTTGCGAAGAAGCATCGCAGGGGGTAGAGGGAAGAGAACAGGGGGGCACAGGTGTGCAACGGCAGGGACCTGAGGGGAGGTAGTGGTGGTGGATGCTGAGTCGGGGGCAAGGGGGTTAGGCTTTTGGTAAAGCTGGGTTGTGGTTGGGCATGTGTCTGGCATGGTGTAGCAGCAGAAGGTAGTACCAAGCCGAGACAAGCTTTGGTAGCAAAGCAACAGGCACCATCAGACGGTGTCGTCAAACTTATGCAAAACACTGATTTGATCAACGGATAGCAGCAAGGGCATGCTTTAGATATAGCAGGGAGGCATAACAAGTAAGCCAGCATGACACACATTTGTTTGACGGTACTGGCTTCAGGCTCGGTCATCATCAATAAATCATCAGAGTCTTATCCGAGCTATATGCCAAGGGATAGGCTCAATATGGGAAGGACAGCATGGCATGTGCAGCACTATCAAGCTCCTCATCAAAGATGGGAAAGCAGTACCTGCTCAGGCTTAGCATCATCAATCAGATTCTTCCCTTCTCTGGGCTATCTGCAAGGGTGGGCGCAGACATGAAGAAGGACAGCAAGGGGAGGCGAAGCACGATCAAGCTCCTCAGGAGTAAGCAGGACCTGCTCAGGCTGAGTGTGCATCTGCGTCATCATCAGAGTCCGTCGCCTTGATATTTCGAGATACTGCGGGGTAGGCCGCAGACATGAAGGGACAGCAAGAGGCAGGGCAAAAGCACGATCAAGCTGAATGAAGGAGTATGCAATACTGCCTAGGTCGAGGCAAGAGTCAATGGGTGGGACGGGGTCCAAAATCATTGGCCAATACCTACGATCAGAGCTCTGAGCGCATACAATTGTACAGGCCAGGATAATGTGTTAAGCCTTTCTTGTCTGCTGTGAGGGGGGTGCGCGATGATGAAAGAGCTCTTCTAACATCAGTACCTGCAAGTTCATACATTTCGTGAATTCTCGGGAAGAATCCTATGAAGTGCGATGGAAAGAGAGATCAGAGCGAGAATGCAACTCGCATTCGAGATAGATCCCTAGGGTAAAGTGCAAGTGGTGTGATGAGGTGGGGGATGCTTGGCACCGGAGTCACGGTGTGCGACAAAGATGTCAAGGCTGGGATCCGGGATGTCTCCTGGAGTAGCCCATCCAATGATCAGTGGTGCAAAGGCAGAAAAATAGTGCAAGGTGTTCGGTGGTTTGGGAAAAGCGTCACAATTTTTCTTCCAGGGACGCCACTCAGAAAGCCCTGCAGTCGCGTTTGGTTAATCTAATTTTTCGGAGGCAAACGCCAGGCTCCTCGAACTGGATAGTCTGCAAAGCAGTGGGCAGTACTCCTGCGGGCTCTCTGCCGGGACCCAGCCTTCTCTGGCGTCTAGATAAGCGCAGTGGTTAGCGTGAATGGCTCAAATAAACCTGGTTTGGAGCATAAATAAAAGACGATGCCCTAGTTACATGAAGTTAAAAAGAGAGGTAACACAGATCGCGATGGCTGTCCAAGTAGAATGAGGTACTTAGTAAGCTGAATAGCCTACATGTAACCCACGTGCTTGTCGGCAATGTGGGACTATCATTCTCAGCTGTTCCAACAAGCCTCAACCGCCTCACTCTCCTCTTAACGGCACACGCTGGCGGCACTCAACCCTCCACCAAGCAGTCGCCCCCGCCCGTACCACCAACGCCTCAATCAACGGCACTCATGAACTTCCTCTCACTTCTAATCCACTTCCGCGCCAATCTTCCAGCACGCGGCCTCTTCTCTCTCCTGCCTGAGCCTCGGCCTCCCCCCCTCTTAACCCGCGCCAGGACTACCATCCCACTCATTTCCTCTTTGCAGACCACCGCGACCCCTCCAACGCGACAACCTACCCCTCAGACATTCTGCTCCCGCGTCAGTGTCCTCGACCTCACTACCCGCACATCGGGGCTCTCCTTAACACCTCTCCCGCTCCTTCCACGACTTGACCTCTCCCTCCCACTCCGCCTTACCGACTTTTACCCCTCAACCCACAACCTCCTCACGAGACCCAGCCATCCCCACCCCGCCTGCGGGTCCCGACCTTCACGGCCCCCTCCACCCCTAAGCGACTCACTCACCTCCCACCCATCCCTTTCGCGCGCATAGGACCCTCACAGCACACCAAATCACCCAGAGACGCTCACCGCGCCCCACATCTACGGCCAGAGTTCTAGACGCTTTCTACCGCACACAACCAACCCCCCCATAAGCGACTGGCACCTCAACCTCTCCACGCCCCCCATATCCGGTTTCTCGACCTTCCTCAGCCTCCAACCACCACCTAACAGCAGCCTCCACGCGCCACCACACCACTTCCACTAGCAACACAACCACCATTTAACATCCCATCAACCCGTCCATACCCACAGGCCTTGCGACACAGAACTCAACTCCTCAACGCTTTCATCCCCGCAATTCACGATTTATTCCCCCTCCCCCCCCCCCCCCCCCCCTGCATTCTCACCGATGTGCAGAATGCTCTTTCATTCCTCCGCTCCTCCCCGGTGTAATGTCGTGCCCTTGACTTTGCCACCGCACAAGCGGCTCACGCCTCTCTCCTCACCCACCAAGGCACGCAAACGTCTCACCCGGACACACATCGTTTTTTTACTACCCCGCTTCCCAACTCCTACCACACACCAATCCTACCACAGCATGTTACCGCCTCTCAAGCCCCTCCGCCACTACAATACACCGCACGCCACTCGGCTCCCGACACTCCCTCCACTTCCTCGCATACTCAAACCTTACGCGCCTCATTCCACCACGCCCGCCAACGTTCACCACATACCCATGCTCAATCACACCTCTTTGTCATACCCACAAACACGCCGACACCACCGGTCACTGCCCAATCCCACCCCCTCCCTTGACCTCGCCCACGCTGTTCCTGACATTTACAATATTTCCCTGTTTATCCTTAATCTTAGTACCTCCACCCCCTCTCCCTCTCGACTCAGCATCTCGTCCATTGCGCATCTTACTACTCCAATGCACGTCTCGGAAGTCTCTTCGGTGCTCCTAACGAACAGTTTTTTCCACGCAGTGGACCGGCTTTTTTTCCGTATGCCCACCCCCGCACACGCTCAACAACTTCTCCTCCGCTCCATCCGGTGGCATCTCTTCTGCCCTCACAGACAATCCCCCTGCCTACCTGTACCTTCCTCCTACTCCCCTTCTTGCCTACTCTCCTCTTATATGGTCTCTCACACCCCCGTCCCGTATCCTCAGTCAACCTTCCCGCCACGTAATTCTTCCACTTTCACCCCCTGCTCCTGCACCTGCCTCCTTTGACTCCCTTCCCCTCGCTAAATGCGCTCAACGCATTACAGCTTGTTTGCATCGGTAACGGCATTCAGGGGGCGGCCTCTTGCTCTATCCTTCATCGCTTTCAACCGGGACACACCTTCCCTTGCCCACCACCTTTCTCCACTTCTACCCCTCCCACCCTTCTCCCAAATGCCCACCTGAGGCCCCCCTACAAAATTTCCGCTCATCCCGGACCCTCGTCCTCACTCCCACCCCTTTACTCCCACCCTCCTGCCCTGCGATTACCTCTTGGCCGTAACCTTTCCCCTCACAACAACCTCCCTATCACCTACTCATCTGCCACATCTCCCAACTTACACGGACGTTCTGGCTGTCCCGATCATAACGCTCTAACACACTGGTGCCGCTTTCCATCCACACACCTCTCCTCAAGTTCCAACCATATCCACTCTCTGGTGGTACTGCCTGAGATAACACCATCCTTACGTTGCAGAACTTCTCAAGGCATTCGCCGCCCTCCAGCACGCCGGCCACACCACCCTTGGACCCTGTTGCGCATCTCACAGACTCCCTCTCAGTGCTACACCTTTCCGCCGCATCGTCTATCTCCCCAACTCCATCCCCTTTCATAAACATCTTCCATCCTCATTTCCATCCGCCAACTCCTCTTTTGACCGTCTCACTGCCTCCACTCCCTAACGATTTTCTACTAAGTGCGACCCACACCGCATCCTAGGCAACGACAGTTGCTGACGAGGGTGCAGCTATGCCCTCGATAAACCCCGTCCTCTTGTACTTCACTTCTCTAATATCTCACGCCGAGCCACCGTCCACAGCCTCCCAGCCTGGCCGATGCTTGCAACCTGTCTACTACGCCTCCAACCCAACCCGCCCTATCCGCCATCTCTCCGACATCACGGGACCTCCCTAACACCTTTCCTCAATACCTATAGCACACACATGACCTTACAAATTCCCTTGCCCTCAGTCGCTCGTGTCTTTTCTCCGCTGTACGTCCCCTTCATCCCCCAACTCTCCCAACCCGCTGCCCCCTTCCCAACCCCCCACACCTCCAACTCCTCCAACCCCAACAGCCTCTCCTCCCCCACAAACGCATGATTCTTTCCCCGAACAACTCCCTCTCATATGTGGCGCTCAGCTGCTCCTTCCCTTCAAAATCCGCACAATCCTAATCGTTTCAACATGTTTTGGACGGCCTCTGTCCCTCATAAACGCATACCCCCCGAACCCTAATCAAATGCACACCCCCATCCTCGATGGATCTTGGGCATTTTGCCACTCCCATGACACATCGGGCCCACCATCCTTGCCTCATGCTCCACCCGAAGTTTCGCTGGCCCTCACATTGGCCCGCGAGCAGGCAACGCCGCTGGTCTTTCAATCTATGACGCCTATGTGCTGGCTCCCTCGGCAGCTCCACCTCTTATGTTGACGCATGGCTCGAGAAACGCCTCCCACTCCGGTGTCTCCAACACTCCGCCTACCCTCTCTTTGGCCTCTCCCACAGCCTCCCACCGACTTGTGCATGCCTCCACCCTTGCTCTTGTACCCTGTCGCCAAATTGCGCCCCCGATATCCTATTCCTTTCCGGTCTCTCCCCTTTTGAACGCCCCTCCCACGACGCCACCCTCCCCGTCAGAACTTTCCACCACTCCAGCCGCCCACACTGTCTTCTTGTGAAACTGCACATACACTTGGGAACGTCCCGCTAATCATACACCCTTGCCATTAAACGCGCTCAGCCAAAAAATTTTTTTCACCCTCCGTTCGGCTTCTTCTCGGTGCTGGTTGGCGGTCATCTCCCCGGAACCCCAATCATGCTCGGCTCCTTCGTACCCCTCTTCCCTCCCTTATTCCCATTTTTTCTTCTCATCGTATCCATCCTACTGAACAACCACCCGCCTCCTCCACTCCCTCCACCTGCAGCGCGTCCGATGCGCACAATACTCATTGTGGTGTACCCGCCGGCCGCAACTGGAATCTGCTACACACTCGTCCGCACACTCCTTTCTTCCGCCACCGCTTATCGTGGGGGTACCGCCCCCGCCTAAGGCCACCGCCCCGCGGTTTGGATGTGTTGTCCCGAGACCCTTGGACAGCTTTCCTTAATCAACGCCGAATTGGCGTCTTGCTGTTCTTTTTGTTTTTGATTTCCGACTTGCCAGCTAATTAATTTCAGCCCGCGCCTCCTTACGACCTTGCTATTAATTCTCCTGCGACTTAACTCAACCCGCGCCCTTACTCTCATATGCGCTAATTCTGCCCCTCTGCTTCCCTTCCTTTCTTTTTGCCAGTTCCTACCGGCAGCCTACCACTCTCCTTCAATATTTATCTTCGCCCCGCTGTCAGGCATCGCCTCATCTCTCTTCTCCGCGCTCCTCTTGCCCCCACTCGCGCTCACAACTCCGAGGTAGGGCCCAACCCGACTCCTGCCTAGCCCACACTCTGGGTGAATCCGGCTTGTTACTGGCCTTTGCATAACAGCTGGAGTACATTGGCCTACGCGGCAACCCTCTCTCCCAAGCCTCGATCCTCCTTTGCCTGCCACTCTCTTTTCGCCTGCCTTCCAACCTTTGCAATCCGTCTGCCCTTCGTCGGCTCCTTTCTCTGCCTCTGCCCTCCCTCCCGTTCTTCTGGCGCCTGCTTCTGCCGCCCCTCTTCCTTTCTTCTCTTACTCCATGCCTAACTCCCACCCTTCATTCCCTTGCCTACAGGTACTCTAATTTTACACCACTCGTTCCCCCCCCCCCCCCCCCCCCCCTCCCTCCTCCTCTTTTACCCTCCTCCAAGGCGGAATTGCTGCCTTTTATTTGTGCCCCCCACCGCCACCGTGCCCACCGCAGCCCCCACACACACTCCCCCCTTTGCCCCAACACAACACACACACACACAGCGCACGCACCCACTTCCACACACCTGTCCCCTTCTTCTCTCCCGCTCTTCTCATGCATCCTACTTGCTGGGCTAAAATTTCGCGCATCCCGCCCACATCCTCACACCCCTCAGACCGCCCTCATGCCCTGGCACCTTTATTTGCCGCATCCCCCTCCCACCCTCCTTGCACCCCTCAACCAAATGACAACTTGGGCTCTGTGTCATCGGCAGTTTACTCAGTTGTATTCTCTCCTCTCCCTCCTTCTTAGCTGCAACGTCCTTTCTTTTTCCTTCATCCCAACACTTGGCTTTTTACATTACAACCAGGATTATTGCATCGCATTTTCTTGTAAATGCGCAACGTTTATTTCTTCCTTATGCACAGGAATGCATTCTTCTTGTGGCCTACAGTTTATTCTTTCTTGTGCAACAGCGTTACCCTCAACATTAATCACCCGTCTAGCTTACGCACTTTTCTGGCCCACAGCTCCCACTGCAGCCCGACCACGGCATATCATGCAGCTTGTATTTCAAATTCTCCTGTCCTTCTTCCGCAACCTCCCCCCTTCCTCCCCCTCCTTTTCTGACATTTCCCCTCCCCGTCCCCGACGTAAACCCCCGTCTTTTCTCCTGCTCCGCATCGACATCCTACCGACATCTCTAGCACAATTTCCCGCTCCTCACACCCCCCTTGCCTCCCATTGAACGTTCGCTTCTTGGCCAACCCTCACCTCCCCATTCATCAAACATCTCTACGCCTCCTCACCCCCAATAGCCCAGCCTCTAGCCCCCCACTACTCCCCTCCCGCACCCATGCTTCCTCTCTCCCCTCTCCACCTTTTCCCCCTGCCTTCCTTCCTACCTCTTTCCCCCCGACTGCCCTGCCTCGCACTCCGCTAACCACCACTGCTCCTCCTTCTCTTGCTCACCACCGCTTTGTTGGCTGGCCGCTTTGGCACACATTCGTACCCCATTCCCCTCGCGCTCCCCACCCGTCGCTCCGAGTCACCCCCTCCCCCCCCCCCCTTCACCTCCTCTACCCCTCTCTACTATGAACCTCAACTCTGCAGTTTTGCACCATCGCACACTTTTAACATGCTCTCGGGCTCCGGTTTTGTTGACCCTACTATTTCCTCTCTTGGTGTTTCCACCCAAACCTCTCATCCCGCCACACCCTGCCACTTGCCTCATTTGACACCTACCCCACCCTACAAGCCCACTACCGGCAATTTTGCAATCTGCTGTTTCTCTGTCCTTTTGGCTCTTCCTCCAACACCATCACACCTCCACGCACATTGTCCCTTGCAACCCTTTCAACTCTCAACTCCCGCGTCTCTCGACGCACTTCCTTTCGATTTCTTACCCCACCTCCCCGACCCAGGGGTTACTTCTTCACACCAGCGAACACCTACAGCCACATGTCGAACCCAATCAAAGCCAAATCCGCCGTATCCATGGAACCATGTACTGGCTCGACAGTGAGGCCCCTGACCCCGCTTACACCTCTCCCGTTCCCTAGCCTCTCCTCCACTGTAAGGCAAACTTCCCTCTCGTCATTTCCCGCCATCTCATACCTAGACTACTGTCCAATCCTCGGCCTAGTCCTTTCGATGACTTCCATTTCGATCCCATACTCACCCCTTGTCCTTTCAATTTGTCGCACCCACGCAACACCTACCTCTCCACCGCCTCCACCCTCTTCCTCTTTCCCCTCTCACAACACCCTCTGCTCCCACCTTTTCCCCTCCCCCCCTCCCCCCCCAGACCCTTTTTTTCCCCACTCTTTTGCTTCCCCACCCCCCTCTCTTGACTCTCCCCAACCCAGCACTCGGCTCCTCTACCCTCCCCTCTTCCACGTCCCAGACGCTCCCTCCTTACCCTTTCCTTCTGCGTCCTCTCCCCAACCCCCTCCATCCCCCCGCACCTTCCTCCGCTCTCTGACCCTTCCTCCTACTTTTCCAATTCCGCCTCCCTCCTTCCCCCCACCATACTACCTCAGATCTTCACATTTGCACTTGGAACCTCTTGTGGTCTCCGTTCCGGCTCACTTCTTCTGATCTCTCTCGCACTGGTTCTCAGACTTTGCAACCCCATATACTTTTCGGTCAAGAAACCCACAAACATTTTCCCCACACAAGCCCTACCACAACCGCCAAAGTTCTCAAGCCGCACCCTTTAAACCTCTTATGGTTACCGATTCCTCCCGACTCTTCTCCCTCCTCTGCGCGCCGTGCAGTGTGGTACCATGCTTAGCAAGTTCGTTTCTCCACCAACCTCTCTCACCCACCAACCTACCCCACCCTCCCTCTTCCCTTAAACATCGCTCACAGCGTTACCACCGCCTTTAACCCCCAGACCCTGTAGTCTCAAACAATTTTCCGCACCCTCCAATTCTTCCCCCATTTGCATTCGGGCCCCCCCCCCCCCCCATGAAAAAAAAAAATCGCTTCTATCCTCCTCCCTCCTCACTTTCCTCACCCTCTCTTTTTGACACCCGGTATCCTGCCCTTCCCATAACTTTTCATTATCGGTGGAGATTTTCAACCACAAATCTCTCCCCTTTCCTCCTGCCCCCTCGCCTCCCTCCTACTCCCCGACCATCCCTCTCCTCATTCCTCTCCACTCTCCACCACCAAATACACCCACCCACTCCCCATGCTGCTGCTACCCCACTCTCCTTCCACATTGACGACATCCTCATCTCCCGTGCCCTTTTCTTTACCACACTGACACCCACCTTTCATCCCTGTCCACCATCCTCGCCCATGACCACTCTGGCTCCGATCACCTCCCCTCCTTTGCTCCCCCCGGCCCGCCTGCCCTTCCCATGCCGCTACCACCCTCAACCCCCTCACAATCCTACACATCCCTCCCACCTTCCAACCCCATTCTCAAAACACCCATCCCTCCTTCAGCACTCGCCACCCCATTGCTCGCACTGCAATTAGCCTTCAGCTTTCTTCTGCTTGCGACACCCTCCTCCACTCTCTCTCTGCCGTCACTAACCCTCTCCTAATGTCCCTCCTTTGTCCCCAACCCGACACTCCCCTACCCCCCCCAGCCTCTTCCGCCTCTTTTGAACCAGACCTTCCCTCTCTGCCCATCACCTCGACCTTACCCTCTCTCACCGCTAAAACACGAAAACCTCCTCCGCCACGCTCTCACCCTCTTACACACCACATTTGTCCCACCTGCCCTCCCTGTATATTCCAAGTAACCCACGCATTTTTCTCTTCCAGATGCACAATCAAACGCAAACTCAACACTCTCCTGCATACTAGCCCGCCTTCTCACTCTTGCTTCATCCATTGTCTCATCCTTCCTCGCTTTCCCGACCCCCATTCCCTCCCCCCCATCCACTCTTGCATCCTCCACTACTCCAATCGATTTCAGTCACTCTCACCTCCCCTCCCGGTCTCACCGATCACTCCCGCATCCTTCATTTCCTCCCCGCCCTTCCCACCACTGGCAACACCCTTTCTTGGCGCCAGTGGCTCCATACCACCCGACTCAGTATCTCATATGTTCGTAGTCGCATCCGCTCTCTCCAACGCCCCACGACTGATGCACGTCATAATCGCCGTATTCTAACCTCACTCCTGCCTACCCTACCCACCCTCGCTCACCGCCACATTTTCTCTGACCCCGCTTCTCTCTCCCACTCACCTTACCTAGATGCCCTCACTGACCCTACTACCTCCACCCTCCTCACAGATCCTGCTGCCACCTCTCTTCTTACAACCCATCAATACTTTTACCAATGCTTGGACCTCCCTTGACCCTCCACTTCTCACCCCCCTCTCCTTACCCTTGGACACTCCGTGACGCAGACGACCCTTTCTCCCTCCTCCCATCCCACCCATCTCATCCTCCCGCTTCCACTTCCATGCTTCCCCTCATCTCTAGTCCCGCCACCTTCTCTTCTTTATTTACCTCCCTTCCCAACAACAAAAGCCCCGGCCCTGATGGGATTCCAAATGAACTCCTCAAGATCATGCCCTCCTCCTTCCGTGACTCTCTTCATCAACTATTCATTCTTTTCTGGCTTACAGGCCATACACCACCTCTTTGGAAAATCTCGAATACCATCCTCCTCCACAAACGTGGTTCCCCCACACTCCTCTCCAATAAACGCCCCATTGGTCTCCACAATACTCTCTATAAACTTTGGACCCGCTTTATCACTACTGTAGCCTCCTTTTTCACTGAGACACACCACCTTCTCTCCAACTCACAAAGAGGGCTTTCGCCTCGTCGAGGCACCCATCGCCACTCATTCGGTACCTCCTTACCTTAGAAGACGCAGCAATGCTCCCAAGAGACCTTTACGTCATGTACATCGACTTCTCCAATGCATTTAAACACCATCCACCACGACAAACTCCTCCAACATATGTTCCAAACCTTGGCTACCCGCCGGACTTCATCTCTGTTATCCGTGACCTCTACACAAATGCCTCCACTCGCGTTTGTCTCAACCGCCCTACTGGCCTCACCACACCTCCTATCCACATCACTCGCGGCACAATCCAGGGTGCCACATTATCCCCTCTCCTCTTTAACATCTTCCTCGACCCCCTCCTACGTTGGCTCTCTGTTGGCGGACATGGTTACACACCCACTTGCATTCCCCATGTCACCCATCCCCACCCTACCACCGTTTCTGCCCTCGCCTATGCAGACGACCTTGCCCTCACATCCACCTCCCTCGAACGCATGCATCATCAGTTCCGTAAACTCCAGGCTTATTGTGCCTGGGGCGGACTTTCCCTCAAACGCCAAGAAAATGGTGCAGTCACCGGCATCCTCCACTCCCGCCGTCGCCTCAACACATGTGCCACCGACTCTGCTATCACCCTCGCTGCCCAATCTCGCATCCTTCGTGCCCAACTTACTGACGCTTTCTGTGTGCATTCCACCCCATCCCCTACCTACCCCCACTTTACCACTTACACGTAACTTACATGAACCACCCTTATTGTTACCTTTCTCGGTCCTCCACATCACCATGACCCTTTCTTTCACTCATCCCCCCACTTAACGCCACCTCACACACCTCATCACTACTAAAGGAAACAACAAACTCTAATCGCCTCCAATGCCCCCCCTCGCCACGCACTACGCATTATCCAACATGTTCTTAAACCCAAGATCACTCATAGCCTTGCCCTTGCCCCTTTCTCCTGCACGGACATCACCACCCTAGACACCTTACTTGTCTGTATTGCCCGTTTTTGACTTCGCCTCCCCTGTTCCTTCCCTTCTGCTGCCATCCTTACCCCAACCACCCACTTCAGCGTGGGCCTCCTTTTGTTGCGCCTTGATTATGCCCGTCTCGCCACCACAACTCTCACCCACACACTCTGCGACCCCGGCCCTCTAGGCCTCTTTCTCACTTCCTCCTTTCAACGTGACCTTACTTCCCACTGTCACCTTCCCCCCACCCTCGCACACCGCAACCGCACCTACTATTCCCACCCTCTTTCCCTCCGCCTACTTTCCCTGATGCGTGACGCCGGTCTGCACCTGCATACCCCCATCACCGGTCTTCTCTCACTCAACGGTACACCCCTGTGGACCGCCCTTACCTCCATACCCCTAGATAATCCTATCTGCCCCTTATCTTGCCTCCCATCCGAGGCCCTGCATTCACTCCTTTCCCCCCTCTGGTCCCTTGGCATCTCCCAACTCTCTGAACTCCTTGCACCCCCCTCACCCCCACACCCCGGCCACCCTTCTCCAGCTCCATGCTTCATCTCTTCTGATCTCATCCTTCATACCTATCACTCGACCACACGCACCCTCGACGCCGCCAGACTTGCCCTCAACAAGCTCACCCTCCTCCTCAATGGTGATTAGACCGCTCTCTCTCATACCCACGTCACACCCCTTCCCCACCCTCGCCGACTTATCCACACCACACATAACTTTCTCCTCCTTCCTCCGCCCCTCCACTCACCCCTTCCCCTCTTTCCACCTTGCCTCTCCTCACACCCACCCACCCCTCCCTCCCCAACACCTTCACCATCACCATCCTCCACCAATCGAGCTCCCCTCGCCAACGTACCCCCACCTCTCCTCCACCCTACTCCATACCCCCCTCCTCCACCCTCCCCTCCTCCACCCTCCCTCGTCACACACCTTGACTGGGCTTCCCAACAAGGCATGTGGCCTCACCCCTATCCCAACCAATTCCCCCAACCACCTCCATCTTCCAAACCTCTCCTCCATTTCTTCCCTTCCCTTGTCAACCATGATCTAGACACCAACCCCCTTGGCACCTTTACAATACAAATTGGACTCTCCCAATCCCCCCCTTCCCTTCCCCTTCACTCTGACCGCGCTTTCGTATACCGTCCTACGGGTACACTCGTTGGCTCCCTCTCTGTTTCCCGCCTCGAGTGGTCTGAGCATCCTACCTCTCATCCACTCACACTCTTTCCCACTCAATCCACACCACCGGGTCATTTGAGGAAGACCTCGCCAACCTCTTGCTCCGCTACCCCCCTCCCCCTTCCCATCATCCCCCCACCTCTCTCCTTTTCTCCCTCCATGACATCCACCCTGCCCTTCCCCCTCCTTTCTCACCACCCTTCTCACACGCTTCCCCCTTCACATCCACCGTTCTCCTCCCCTCTCACCTGCCCCCCTAACCCCACACCATACTACTCTAATTCCCGCCCCAATTGCCTCTTCGGCGCCTCCTTTGATTGCTTCTCCACCCACTGGACAGGCTTCTCCTACGCCCACCCACCATTTGACACTCCCACCCTCCTTCGTTCCATCCGCTGGGCCATTTCCTCTGTCGCCTCCCACACCACCCCCACATGCACCTTCCTCCTCCTACCCTCTTGGTCCTCCTCAGCCATCTCCTCTTGGTTTTCCTATCCCTCTCTCACTATCCTCAGCATGGTCCCCTCTAAAAGTCTTTCTTTTAATCCCCCTTGTTCACTTCACCCCCCCATTCCTTCCACATACGCCTCCCTCCTCAACACTTCCCGCCTCCATCTTGTCTGCATCAGCAATCCCTCTGGTCTGACTGCACTCTCCCTCCCCATGCCCCAACTACTCACCTCCCCATTACCCCTCCCGTTTCCACCCCCTTTGCCCCGCACCACTAAACACAAACCGCCTCTTTGGGGACACCCAGCCAGATTCATCTCCCTCCCTCTCACTCACCCCGCCTTCCCCTCTCTACACCCCTCCCATACTCTCGTGCCTCCCCCTCTTCCCTCCACTCCACCTTCCTTCTCATCTCACCACCCACCTCTCCTACTACACAGATGGCTTCGCTGTCCCAAGTACCTCGGGCGCCACCCTTACGGGTGCAGCCTTCTTCCACTCCCCTACTTCCTCCTTATACCACATACATCCTGGCGGTAACCCTGAAATCAACACAATCCTACGAGCTGAGCTCTCTGGCATCCTCGCTGCCTTGCAACACGCTTCTATCCGCCACCCTTCTGACCACATCCGCCTCTACACCGACTCTTTGGGCAGCCTTTTCCTAACCCGCAAAATCATATACCTTCCACATTCCCTCCTTTTCAACAAACACCTTCCAATCCTCATTTCCATCCGTCACCTCATTTTTGCCCGCCTCGCCTCGTCTTCTTCCACCACCTTTTACAAAGTCCGCTCACACATTGGCATCCTTGGCAACGAAGCCGCTGACAAAGGCGCCCGATTTGCCTTGGATAACCCCGCTTCATGTACATTTGACTACTCTTCCTCTCACCCCAGTCACCTCTCCTCCCTCCCCGCTTGGCCTTGCTTTCTACCCCAACCTACCCCCTCAGACCCCCACCCCCCTCACCGTTTTCTCTCTGACCTCACCACCTCCGTTTCCGCTTACCTCACCACCTCTAGCACACACCTTACTCTCCCTTCCACACCTTGCCGCTCTGTTGCACGTGTCCTCTCTGCCTTCCCCCCCCCCCCCCCCCCCCCCCCCCCCCCGCCACATCTCGCCCCACTCCCCCCACTCCCTCAGCCCGCATCCTTCCCGACCCTAGCTCACACATGTGCCACTCATGCAATTTTCCACTCATCCGCAACATCCTCAAGCTCCGTTTCAATCAGTTCTGGACAGCTTCTGCCCCCCATTCACGCAACCTCCCTACACCATACACCACTTGCCACCCGCCCATCACAGACGGCTCTTGCCCCTTCCCGCATTTTTGCAACACCCACGACACCCCCGCCCATCTCCTGGGCTCTTGCTCCCACCCCACCTTCCAATCCTTTTATATTGCACGCCACAACTACGCCATCCTCAAGATTTACAAAGCTATTTATCGTGGCTCTCTCGGCAATTCTACCTTCATTGTCGACGCTTCCTCCCAACACCACCTACCCCTTGGCGTTTCCCACACTTGTTTGCCCCCCTGGCTTCTTCCCCACCTACCCGCTACCTGCACCTGCCCCAGTCCCTGCTCTTGTACTCCCGTCGCTAAACTCCGCTCTGACATTTTTATCATTGCTGGCCTCTCCCCCACCGATGCCCCCTCACACTCCGCTGTCGTCTTTCCTTCGACCCTTGCTTCCCTACAAGCATCTCACACACTCCACATCATTGAACTCACCTATGCTTGGAATACCCTGTACCCATCCACTCTTACCAGAAAGCTGGACCAACACTCCAAACTACAATCGGAACTCATTCTTGCTGGCTGGCGCGTAATCTACCACCTACCCATCATCCTCGGCTCCATGGCACTATCTTTGCTTCGATCTTACCTACCCTCACCTCTCTCGGCATCCACCCTTCTACTTTCGCCTACCTCCTTAACTCTCTTTACCTTCATGCTGTCTCCTACGCTCATCGCATCACCTGCCACCGTCGTGCTTTGGAATCTGCTTCTTTCCATTCCCCCAATCCGCCCTCCTCCACTGCTACCTACCGCCCCCCGTAACCCCCTTTCCCCCCATGGTGTTGTCCGAGGTTCCCCTTTGGACTGCTTCTTTAAATCACGCTGACTAGGCGTACTGCTTTTCTTTTCTTTCAGCGTTGCATTCAGACAACACATTTCAACTCGGGCTTCAACCACACGTCTTCCAGCTCGTTTCTATGATTTCTAAGTTTGTCTTCTCCTTGTCGGAAGGTTGGGGATCCATCTAGTCAACGGGGCAGTCAAGCGTTCTCAAAGCTACGTTGGCTTCCTGTAGCTCACGAAGGAATGCTGCGAGCTCCCGGGCATCTACGTCTACAGGCAAAAGATATCTTTCGAAAGAGAAGCAGTGGAGCGCAAAATATGGCTTGTGTGTGTATGCCCAGTAAATAGTGTAGCATACATCAGAAAAATTCTCGCGAAAATTCTCGCGAAAATTGCCAAGTCCTTGAATCTCCCCGCCTGGCCCTTCAGTAAGCTGTTGTCTTTGCTCCGACAAGCTAGCAGTTCGCTTTAGGTGTAAGTAGAAAAACTCGCAACTGGACATAATAAGTCGCAACTCGGAATCCTTGAATCTCTTTGCCTGGCCCTTTGACAGGCTGGCGCCTTTGCTCGGTACAGCTGACAGTTCCACGTGGTATGGTACCCCACGCCGATGTACGATGTACGCGTCAGACCTGCTACTGGATAGAGTGCTACCCTAACGAGAAGTAGTAAACAAGCAAATGGCGTGAGGAGTACAATAAATGCCAGCCTGGACCTGCGTAGAAACTGACATTTAGCATGCGTCCTAGCTGAGACGATGATTTATTGATTTAATTATATTGTACAATTAAATTATCACTATAGCACGAACGCAGGGCCCCCGTCGGGTAAACGATTGTGTGGGGTTTAGTTCATTAGTGCTTTTTCTTTTAAGCCCGTCCTATACGGTTGGGCAAGTCCCTTAAGCATATTTGGCCTCCCCCTGGACTGTAACATAACATACACACAAACATGCTTCAAGTTTGTATCGTTAGTGTCTGCCTGTATGGTACCTTTAACAGACAGCAGAAAGCAGATAGCAAACAGTTTTTTGTAACGGCTAAGACGGAGGGGGGGGGGGGGGGGTGGGGGGGGGGGCGTCTTAGGACACAGGCTATGAAATTGGTGGTATCTCAGGACGCAGGCTGTACAATTGGTTGCGTCTCAGGACGCTGTGTAAACCCTGGTCATTGACGCAAAGCTGGGAATCCTCCTCACCAACCCTGGTCCCCATGGGGAGGGTGTCAGCGTGAACTACTAGGACACGAGTGCCTTAAGGTGTGTTTCTAGTGGGGCTTTCGGTCACCGTTGAAGTTCCGCTGAAGTCCACGCTGGCAAGAAGTGTTTCCTGTGAGGTTCCGCTGACATTTTGCTATGTCCCGCTGAAGTCCACGCTGGCTTTTTTGACCGCTGAAGGCCGACGTAGACTTCAGCGGATCCTACGTGGACTTCAACGGAATGCAAAACTTCAGCGGGAGCCCTGACCCACCCGCTGAAGTTTTCCATTCCCCTGAAGTCCACGTAGGATCAGCTAAAGTCCAGCCCGGCGAGCACGAAGTATTCTCTACAGGATTCTCTCGATGAGGTTTGAGGCTTTCAGAACATCGACAATTTGACGTCTGCGAGAAACCAGCCCCTGCCCCACTAGAAACACACCCTTAGAGGTCGTCCACACGACCAGGTTTAGTTGAAGGTGTAGCCTTATTTCGCCGGTAAACCAAAACCGCGGACCCCTTTTCTCGTGTGGACGCATGATAGTTTAGCTTAGGTTAGCAGTTTCGCTAGACCTAAACTAAACTTTAAACCCCCCCCCCCCCCCCCCCCCTAGTTTAGTTTAAGTTTAGTTTTAGCTAGTCGGTTGTGTTCGTTGGCAGATGTACTTCGAGCAGATTCGCAAATTACGGATGCTGCGACGAGCGAAGACATCTGCGCACCGAGCCTCTACGATTCGTCAATCTCCTCAGTTTCGAATTTTGTCGAGCAGCATGCAAGAAGGCATCGGCGATGAAGATGTTGATGACCAGCAGCCACTTCCCACCCGGCAATATCAGCTATCTCGGTCTTTGCGCAGCCTCTAAGTCACTTGCTTCACAACACGGTACATGGTGGGGGGCATGGCCCGGAAAAAGCTTGTTTGTCATCAAAAATTCAAAATTCCTCAAGGCTATTCGGCAGTACACCTAAATTAAACCGACCGTGGACACGAAATGCCCGTATGGACGATTTTCGCAGCAGTTTAGGTTTCAAGCCAGCGTGGACCGACCAAGACCCTAAACTTTCCGGTTTAGTGGCTAAGCTAAACCTTAAACTAAACCGGCTCGTGTCGACGACCTCTTTACATTATCATTACACGAGCCGGTTATCTCGGCTAGTAAACAGCCTGTTTCCATAAGACTAGGTTACGGTTATGGGTAACCCTGCAAACTGTAGTGCGGCAGTACTCGTAACCCGTGTTCTAGCCAGCTTCCTGTCGCGTAACCGCGGTGTACAACTTTGTCTTTTCGATTGTCCCTCCAATCTGGGTTATGAGGAAATGTGGGTTATGTCCGGTTATGTGATCGTTAAATCAGTTGTTTCACCGCGTGGAAGCGTTTGAATATTTATTAGACAGATGTCCCAGAAGATTCTTCATTCCGAATATAGGAATAGACGCCATTATGAGCTAAGAAATGCAGAGAGATCTGTACCAGTTGCGTTGCTCGTTGGTAGGGTGCTCGTTGATGCCCCCATGCTGCCTCTACTTGAAAAATAAACCTTGACCTGAAGAATCCATGGCGGTGAGCGTCAGAGATTCTGAGAAATTGAAGGGATCGCGTGTGACTGCGATCTACAAGATTGCAGCGCTCGCGCTCATCTCCACATTATAGCCGCAAGTGACCGCTGCGGCGGTCAAAGTGCAAGCGTGGAACCAAGGTGGATCGGGGTTACGCTTAACCGTGTGTGTGTGTGTGTGGGGGGGGGGGGGGGGGGGGCACGGTTCAAGGTAACCCTGATCCGCCCCGTCACGTCATCAAATTTTGCCGGAAACTGGTGTACAAGTCGGTCGAGCGAAGTAAAGGTTTAAGAGTGTTTCCGATTGTAATCGGGGTTACCCCCGCATAACCCGGCGTAACCCTCAATTGGAGACAGGCTGTAAGTTGGCGAGATAACCAAATAGTTAGCGCCACGTATCCCAGAACCCTCAACGAACGCAAACTTAACCAGTTTCTGTTTACACGTGCATTTGCGCTCGCAGTTTGCGTTTGGTCAGGTTGGTCGTGTACTTCTAAATAGCCTCGCGATGTTTGATTTTTGAGTGACAGACGAGCTCTTTTCGGGCCTTGCTCCCCAGCACGAACCGTGCTGTGAAGCAAGCGTCTTCGAGGCTCCGCAGCGCTCCGCAGCGACCCGTCAATCGAGATTGCTGAGTGAGATCTGGCAGCTGATCATCAACTAACATCTGCTCGGCCAATTATGCCTTCTTGCTTGCTTGCTGCTCTAGAAAGTTCGAATCTGCAGAAATTGACGAACTGAATTGGAGCTAGCGTAGCCGAAATATCTCACAGCTCGGAAGCCAAACGAACTCAACGAACCACTAACGATAACCATAACCTGTAACTAGGGAGGGGTCCGGTTATCGCGAAAATGGTTAACTGGGTGAGATAACTGACGCGAAAAGTGTTGTGTACACGCTTCGTAGTTAGTTAACTATACATCTTAACCGTAACTGGCCGAGATAACCTAATCGTGTAAACGCCCTCTTAGGGCGTGTTTCCAGTGGACCGGCAATTCAACTGTGCATAGTAGACCACTCAACCCTACAGTTCAAGTTCGAGTGCTGAGCTGGGCCCTAAAACCTCGAGAAGTGCCATCTCATCCCGACTGCCCCTCTAGCGCGCTCTGGTCCCTTGCCCCCCTCGCTGCAAGTGCATGCAGCTTGCAGCTTGCTCGAAGTTTCCTCAAATCACCGAATTCACCGCTTACAACCTGTTAATTCACCGCTTACAACCGGTACTGTGTATTGTTGCGCTGCGCTCTTCACTTACATCTGTTCTCTTGCCCCTCCTGTCGCTGCCGCTTCTGCTACTGCTCCGCTAGTTCTAGTTCTAGTTCTAGTGCTAGTTCTAGTTCTAGTTCTGACACCGGTCTAATGGGTCGGGTAGTCAAATTGACATTTTGATCGAACCTGTGGCTCTCGCTATCATCATTCGAAATGGTTAATTCCCGCCTTTCTTTCATGTCTTCGCCCATCCAACTTGAAATTGGCTCCCAATTACTCGCAACTCGGGGCGTGTTAAAGGTCTCGGGGGGAATCTGCGAAGATGCTCGCTGTTGCATCACTTTTTGTGACTTTGTCCACCGCCCTCCCCCGAAATTGTCGCAGGCATACACACGGAGGACATGAAGAAAAACGTTGGTACCATCTCTGGTTGGTACCTCGGGTGTACAGCCTCGGGGCCGAACGTCAACATCCCGAACGGGTCTGGGCAGAACCCGTGGCATCCCTCTCTCTGGTTCTTATCGCCGTTTAGCCCGTCGTACCGACGGCAGGCCCCCTCCACTCGTGGAACGACCTGTTTTGCGCGGGGTGTGTCAAGGACCCCGATCGGTTGCGCAGTTGCGCCTATCAGGTTAATGACTAATGATGTACGGAAGGCGCTCCGCGCCCTGGACCATGATTCAGTGATCACGTGACCAAGGGCCACGTGGGTGGACTCTTTGACGGAATTCGAACGCACTGCAGCTTTCCGAACGTCCAACTTTAATGCGTTGCATTGCGATAGTGGCGCATAATAGACGCGTCCTCGTCGATTGAGAAGATCCGGACGTGGACGATTGTGGACTGTTTATTCTGTGTTGACTGTCCAATCGCAGAGTTGACTTAGTATGTTCATTCTGGCGCAATTCTTTAGTCTGAGTTGAGTTCATTGCGTTTCTCAAAGGATGTAGTCTGGCGCAACTCTTTAGTCTGGGTTGAGTTCATTGCGTTTCTCAAAGGATGTAGTCTGGCGCAACTCTTTAGTCTGGGTTGAGTTCATTGCGTTTCTCAAAGGATGTAGTCTGGCGCAACTCTTTAGTCTGGGTTGAGTTCATTGCGTTTCTCAAAGGATGTAGTCTGGCGCAACTCTATCGTCTGGGTTGAGTCCATAGCGTTGCTCAAAGGATGTAGTCTGGCGCAATTATTTCGTCTGGAATGAGATTGGGGCACTTTACAAGCATAAAATATCCATGCAACAAATCATGTATGTCAGTTTACAATCAAGGGGTGAGCCCTGACAAGTCTATAAACTATTAAATCCACTCGGGGTGCTTTCAAAGTTCTCACCCCAAGAAATCCTAAGAGTACACGTGACATTCCATCAAGAAGTGCTGTTCATCTTCTACTACTAAGAGGATATTCTCCGTCCAGCATCCCCATTTCACAGCATCTACAATTTAGAGGGATATACCACGACCCCATGTGTCAGATTCGATATTTTTCGGAGTGTCTATGACAAGGATCTCTATGCATCCAACCAAATATGTATGTCAATAGCATGTAGGACAAGTCTGATCATGTCCAATATGAAACCTGCATAACCCAAGGTATACCCAACCTAATAGGAGGCAAGGAAGAAGGCTTGAAGGTACTCCAACTGCCGGAGGTGTGGTAACCTAACCAATGAGGCAAGGAATGTGACAAGCAAGGAAAACCAACCGCTAGGAGAGTCAATGAAGAGGACTGGACAGTCCACATGACGACATAGAGAGTCAAAGAAGAAAACTAGCAAGTACAACCGACCGCATAGAGTGGGAAAGAAGGGGGCTAGCAAGTCAACCCGATCATCATTTCTCTACGTCCTCGCTGAGTCTATATCTGTACATCATCAGCATTTGTAGTTACTTCATGCCAGCAATCTTGCCATTCCGATTACATCCATCCCTCCTCTTGGCCTGCAAGACATGCATACACGGAAGGAGATTCATACATATATTCGCAAGCCAGTCAGATAATCAGGTACTAAGTTAGTTAATTGATAATTATATAGATAGTTACCAATATCTAGTTCAGATGCCTAGATGTTGCTAACTCGCCCAGAAGGCTGAGAGTCTGGTGAATGCAGATGAACTAGCTTGCAAGCTCGTTCTGGTCCATTCAGATTTGTATCTAGTTATGAAGGTGTGTTTCAGAAGCATGCGGGTCAGGTTAATACATATTTGAATCCTTGCAAGCTAGTTCAGGTGCCAAACATGGCAAATTTAGTAAATGAAGTATAACAATAATGTGATTGCATATTGACCATCTTGCAAGCTAAATAGTTTTCAATGTCACTAACATGGCCTCTACTTAGTTGCCAAACTGTGTGCCGTCTTGAGGTACAAACAGAGTCTGACTGCTTTTCAGGCATAACGAGAAGATTTGAGATTATGGTGGTAAGCAGGAATTTGCTAACACTAATAGGGCCCAGTGAAAACAGATTAACCAACTTGCAAGCTGCCAGCAGGTAACTGCCCGGCTTAGAAGGTTGAGCGTCAGGTACCAGATGAATCAAATGTTGCCCTTTTAATCAAGTTAATTAATTCCCTTGGCTATACAACGTCGCAAAATGTGCCGCACCTGCACTGAGAGGGGGCAATATTCCTGCTAGCGATAAGAGCACAGGTCCCTGCAAATAAATAAGAGCCAGATAGTAAGTCAGGTTGTTAGACAGGCTGTGAGTCAGATAGTGAGTCAGGTTGTTAGAGCAGAACGCGGCGGTGGAAGCATCGAGGCAATAAGTAAGACAGTAGGCAGCACAACAATAAGCAGGTAGGAAGTAAGCTGCTCTGCAAAAATTAATCAGGGACGTTGGTATTTAGGCAGACCTTTGAAATCGTTTGAATCAAGAGGGCAAGGAGAGAAGGGAGAACAATCAGTTCAGATTCCAGGGAGAACACCCCTTTGGAGCGACAGCGTTTCAGGCCGCTGTTGCCTCGGTGTTTGGGAATCTCGACAACAGCCAACTAAGGAGTAAGGGGCTCATCAAGGTCAACCTCATGCAGTTGGCCTATGTATCCTTCAAGGTTAGTGACTTAGTGGTCAAGGTTAAAATATGCTTCCTTGCTCCCTTGCTTCCCTGCTTCCTTCACTTAGTTGTGTGACTACTTTTCAAAATATGGTTACTTGCTTTCTTGCTATTTTGAATTTTGTATGAGGCTCCCCCCCTCCCTCCCTCCCTCCCTCACCCCCCTCCTCCCTCCCTCCCCCCTCCTCCCTCCCTCCCCCTCTCCCTCCCCCTCTCCCTCCCCCCTCTCCCTCCCCCTCTCCCTCCCTCTCCCTCCCTCCTCCCCTCTCCCTCCCTCCCTCCCTCCCTCCCTCCCTCCCTCCCTCCCTCCTCCCTCCCTCCCTCCCTCCCTCCTCCCTCCCTCCCCCTCCCTCCCTCCCTCCCTCGCTCCCTCCCCCTCCTCCCTCCCTCCCTCCCTCCCTCCTCCTCCCTCCCCTCCCTCCCTCCCTCCCTCCCTCCCTCCCTCCCTCCCTCCCTCCTCCTCCCTCCCTCCCTCCCTCCCTCCCTCCCTCCTCCCTCCCTCCCTCCCCCTCTTCCTCCCTCCCCCTCTCCCTCCCTCCCCCTCTCCCTCCCTCCCCCTCTCCCTCCCTCCCTCCATCCCTCCATCCATCCATCCATCCATCCATCCATCCATCCATCCATCCATCCATCCATCCATCCTGCATGCATCCATCCATCCATCCATCCATCCATCCATCCATCCATCCATCCATCCCTTACATATATGCGTGTATGCAGATCAAGAACAGGCTTAACGACCCGAGCGGGAGCGGACAGGTGCTAGCCGTAAGGCATGAAAAAGGCATCATGGAGGAGATGAAGCTGCTTGATGCTGATGGCCAGAACTATGGATGGGCTGAAATCAATATGGGCGACCTCAGAATAGTGAACCGGGGATAGATAATTAGCGACATGATCCCTAGGGTGGAGAGACAGGATATTGTGTTGGAGGGTATAGTGGTGTTGACCGTGGTGTTGAGTGGCCCCGCCTTGCGTTATGCATGTGGAGTGGGTGAGTGGGGAGGTTCGCCTTGATGCCCTTAGTTGGTGAGGTTGTGGGCCGCGTGCCGGCTGGTCCTTTTCTTAGATTTAGGGGGCTAGACGGATGGCCAGTGCATATCTAGGTGGGCACGGTCCCCCGTTCTAACTTCTCAGCTGCGTCATTTCTATTTTATAGGTAAAACTCTTTAATGATACAAGGGTTACACAATAGTTTTCCTTTTGAAACTAGACTGGAATCAAAGCATGTAATCATCGATTTGTAACAATCCGTTTCTCAACAGAATTCATCCCTGATTAAGATCTATTTGACCATCGTTTGAGTCATGTTGGAAAACAAACCTTGTTTCAAACCTTTTTCAAGGTGCACATTGATGACGGCTTGATTAAGATATATTGAACATCGTTTGAGTCATATTTTGAAAACAACCAACATTGTTTCAAACGTTTTTCAAGGGGCACGTTGATGGCGGCTTGATTAATCTGTACTTGAGCATTACTTTGATTGCAACAGACTTCAGATGACATTGTTTCAAACGGATATCAATCGGTAGGTTTGATGGCCGACTGATTCAAACAGGAAACAAAGATCGATTGAATCAAGGTTATCTCCGATTGAATCTAAGAATGAATCAAACGAACAATTCAAACAGGATTTTCTTTGTTTCAAACGACCCTCAAAGAAGTACTAAATACCGACGGAGGCAGTAAGCAACACCAAAATCAGCATGTAAGCAGTACGCAGCACCGCTGCAAGCAGCAAGACAATAAGCAACACCACAATAGTCAAGTAAGTAGTAAGCGGCACCATTATAAGAAGCAAGACAGCAGGCAGCACCAGCATAACCTTGTAAGCAGCACGTAGCACGGCTGCAAGCATCGAAACAATAAGATACAACACAATAAGCAAGTAAGCAGTACGCATTCTGGTGCAAGCATCAAGACAATGAGCAACACCCCTATAAGCAGGTAGGCTGTAAACAGTAACACTGGATACAGCAAGACAGTAAGCAGCACAACAATAAGCATTAAGAAGTACGCAGCGCCATTGCTAGCAGCACGACAGTAAGCAGCACAACAATAAGTATTAAGCAGTATGCAGCAACGATGCATACATCAAGACAATTAGCGACACCACAATAAGCAGGAAGGTAGTAAACAGAAACACTAGACACAGCAAGACAGTAATCAGCACAACAATAAGCATTGAGGAGTAGGCAGCGCCATTGCAAGCAGCACGACAGTAAGCAGCACCACAATAAACATTAAGCAGTATGCAGCAACGATGCAAGCATTGAGACAATAAGCAACACCACTATAATCAGGTAGGCAGTAAACAGCACAACTGCAAACAGCAAGACAGTAAGCAGCACAAAAATAAGCATTAAGGAGTACGCAGCGCCATTGCAAGCAGCACAAATGTACTCAGCGCAACAGTAAGCATTGAGCAGTATGCAGCAACGCTGCAAGCATTGCGACAATTAGCAACACCGCTATAAGCAGGAAGGCAGTAAACAGCATAACTGAAAGCAGCAAGACAGTAAGCAGCACAACAATAAGCATTGAGGAGTAGGCAGCGTCATTGCAAGCAGCACGACAGTAAGCAGCACTACAATAAGCATTAAGCAGTATGCAGCAACGATGCAAGCATTGAGACAATAAGCAACACCACAATAAGCAGGTAGGCAGTAAACAGCACAACTGCAAGCAGCAAGACAGTAAGCAGAACAACAATAAGCATTAAGGAGTACGCAGCGCCATTGCAAGCAGCACAACTGTACGCAGCGCAACAATAAGCATTAAGCAGTATGCGGCAACGATGCAAGCATTGAGACGATTAGCAACACCACAATAAGCAGATAGGCAGTACACAGCAACACTGGACACAGCAAGACAGTAAGCAACACAACAATAAGCATTAAGGAGTACGCAGTGCCATTGCAAGCAGCACGTCAGTAAGCAGCACCACAATAAGCATTAAGCAGTATGCAGCAACGATGCAAGCATTGCGACAAAAAGTAACACCACAATAAGCAGGAAGGCAGTAAACAGCACAACTGCAAGCAGCAAGACAGTAAGCAGCACAACAATAAGCATTAAGGAGTACGCAGCGCCATTGCAAGCAGCACGACAGTTAGCAGCACCACAATAAACATCAAGCAGTATGCAGCAACGATGCAAGCATTGAGACAATAAGCAACACCACAATAAGCAGGAAGGCAGTAAACAGAAACACTGGACACAGCAAGACAGTAAGCAACACAACAATAAGCATTAAGGAGTAAGCAGCGCCATTGCAAGCAGCACGACAGTAAGCAGCACCACAATAAGCATTAAGCAGTATGCAGCAACGATGCAAGCATTGAGACAATAAGCAACACCACAATAAGCAGGAAGGCAGTAAACAGCACAACTGCAAGCAGCAAGACAGTAATCAGCACAACAATAAGCATTAAGGAGTAGGCAACGCCATTGCAAGCAGCACGACAGTAAGCAGCACCACAATAAACATTAAGCAGTATGCAGCAACGATGCAAGCATTGAGACAATAAGCAACACCACAATAAGCATGAAAGCAGAAAACAGCACAACTGGACACAGCAAGACAGTAAGCAACACAACAATAAGCATTAAGGTGTAAGCAGCGCCATTGCAAGCAGCACGACAGTAAGCAGAACAACAATAAGCATTAAGCAGTATGCAGCAACGATGCAAGCATTGAGACAGTAAGCAACACCACGATAAGCAGGAAGGCAGTAAACAGCACAACTGCAAGCAGCAAGACAGTAAGCAGCACAACAATAAGCATTAAGGAGTAGGAAGCGCCATTGCAAGCAGCACGACAGTAAGCAGCACCACAATAAGCATTAAGCAGTATGCAGCAACGATGCAACGTATGCATACATCAAGACAATAAGCGACACCACAATAAGCAGGAAGGCAGTAAACAGCAACTCTAGACACAGCAAGACAGTAAGCAGCACAACAATAAGCATTTAGGAGTACGCAGCGCCATTGCAAGCAGCACGACAGTAAGCAGCACCACAATAAGCATTAAGCAGTATGCAGCAACGATGCAAGCATTGAGACAATAAGCAACACCACTATAATCAGGTAGGCAGTAAACAGCACAACTGCAAGCAGCAAGACAGTAAGCAGCACAACAATAAGCATTAAGGAGTACGCAGCGCCATTGCAAGCAGCACAAATGTACTCAGCGCAACAGTAAGCATTGAGCAGTATGCAGCAACGCTGCAAGCATTGCGACAATTAGCAACACCGCTATAAGCAGGAAGGCAGTAAACAGCATAAATGAAAGCAGCAAGACAGTAAGCAGCACAACAATAAGAATTAAGGAGTACGCAGCGTCATTGCAAGCAGCACGACAGTAAGCAGCACTACAATAAGCATTAAGCAGTATGCAGCAACGATGCAAGCATTGAGACAATAAGCAACACCACAATAAGCAGGTGAGCAGTAAACAGCACAACTGCAAGCAGCAAGACAGTAAGCAGAACAACAATAAGCATTAAGGAGTACGCAGCGCCATTGCAAGCAGCACAATTGTACGCAGCGCAACAGTAAGCATTAAGCAGTAGGCGGCAACGATTCAAGCATTGAGACAATAAGCAATACCACAATAAGCAATAAAGCAGTAAACAGCAACACTGGACACAGCAAGACAGTAAGCAACACAACAATAAGCATTAAGGAGTAGGCAGCGCCATTGCAAGCAGCACGACAGTAAGCAGCACCACAATAAACATTAAGCAGTATGCAGCAACGATGCAAGCATTGAGACAATAAGCAACACCACAAGAAGCAGGTAGGCAGTAAACAGCACAACTGCAAGCAGCAAGACAGTAAGCAGCACAACAATAAGCATTAAGGAGTACGCAGCGTCATTGCAAGCAGCACGACAGTAAGCAGTACTACAATATGCATTAAGCAGTATGCAGCAACGATGCAAGCATTGAGACAATAAGCAACACGACAATAAGCCGTTCAGCATTAGACAGCACAACTGGATGCAGCAAGACAGTAAGCAGCACATCAACAAGCATTAAGGAGTACGCAGCGCCATTGCAAGCAGCACGACAGTAAGCAGCACAACAATAAGCATTAAGCAGTATGCAGCAACGATGCAAGCATTGAGACAATAAGCAACACCACAAGAAGCAGGAAAGCAGTATACAGAACAGCTGCAAGCAGCAAGACAGTAAGCAGCACAACAATAAGCATTAAGGAGTACGCAGTGCCATTGCAAGCAGCACGTCAGTAAGCAGCACCACAATAAGCATTAAGCAGTATGCAGCAACGATGCAAGCATTGCGACAAAAAGTAACACCACAATAAGCAGGAAGGCAGTAAACAGCACAACTGCAAGCAGCAAGACAGTAAGCAGCACAACAATAAGCATTAAGGAGTACACAGTGCCATTGCAAGCAGCACGACAGTAAGCAGCACCACAATAAACATCAAGCAGTATGCAGCAACAATGCAAGCATTGAGACAATAAGCAACACCACAATAAGCAATAAAGCAGTAAACCGCAACACTGGACACAGCAAAACAGTAAGCAACACAACAATAAGCATTAAGGAGTAAGCAGCGCCATTGCAAGCAGCACGACAGTAAGCAGCACCACAATAAGCATTAAGCAGTATGCAGCAACGATGCAAGCATTGAGACAATAAGCAACACCATAATAAGCAGGAAGGCAGTAAACAGCACAACTGCAAGCTGCAAGACAGTAATCAGCACAACAATAAGCATTAAGGAGTAGGCAGCGCCATTGCAAGCAGCACGACAGTAAGCAGCACCACAATAAGCATTAAGCAGTATGCAGCAACGATGCAAGCATTGAGAAAATAAGCAACACCAAAATAAGCATGAAAGCATAAAACAGCACAACTGGACACAGCAAGACAGTAAGCAACATAACAATAAGCATTAAGGAGTAAGCAGCGCCATTGCAAGCAGCACGACAGTAAGCAGAACATTAATAAGCATTAAGCAGTATGCAGCAACAATGCAAGCATTGAGACAATAAGCAACACCACAATAAGCAGGAAGGGAGTAAACAGCACAACTGCAAGCAGCAAGACAGTAAGCAGCACAACAATAAGCATTAAGGAGTAGGCAGCGCCATTGCAAGCAGCACGACAGTAAGCAGCACCACAATAAGCATTAAGCAGTATGCAGCAACGATGCATACATCAAGACAATAAGCGACACCACAATAAGCAGGAAGGCAGTAAACAGCAACACTAGACACAGCAAGACAGTAAGCAGCACAATAATAAGCATTGAGGAGTAGGCAGCGCCATTGCAAGCAGCACGACAGTAAGCAACACCACAATAAACATTAAGCAGTATGCAGCAACGATGCAAGCATTGAGACAATTAGCAACACCGCTATAAGCAGTGAGGCAGTAAACAGCATAACTGAAAAGGCAAACAGTAAGCAGCACAACATAAGCATTAAGCAGTATGCCAGGCGACGATGCAAGCATTGCGACAAAAAGTAACACCACAATAAGCAGGAAGGCAGTAAACAGCACAACTGCAAGCAGCAAGACAGTAAGCAGCACAACAATAAGCATTAAGGAGTAGGCAGCGCCATTGCAAGCAGCACGATAGTAAGCAGCACCACAATAAACATTAAGCAGTATGCAGCAACGATGCAAGCATTGAGACAATAAGCAACACCACAATAAGCAGGAAAGCAGAAAACAGCAACACTGGACACAGCAAGACAGTAAGCAACACAACAATAAAGCATTAAGTGAGTAGGCAGCGCCATTGCAAGCAGCACGACAGTAAGCAGCACCACAATAAGCATTAAGCAGTATGCAGCAACGATGCAAGCATTGAGACAATAAGCAACACCACAATAAGCAGGAAGGCAGTAAACAGCACAATTGCAAGCAGCAAGACAGTAATCAGCACAACAATAAGCATTAAGGAGTACGCAGCGCCATTGCAAGCAGCACGACAGTAAGCAGCACCACAATAAATATTAAGCAGTATGTAGCAACGATGCAAGCATTGAGACAATAAGCAACACCACTATAATCAGGTAGGCAGTAAACAGCACAACTGCAAGCAGCAAGACAGTAAGCAGCACAACAATAAGCATTAAGGAGTACGCAGCGCCATTGCAAGCAGCACAAATGTACTAAGCGCAACAGTAAGCATTGAGCAGTATGCAGCAACGCTGCAAGCATTGCGACAATTAGCAACACCGCTATAAGCAGGAAGGCAGTAAACAGCATAACTGAAAGCAGCAAGACAGTAAGCAGCACAACAATAAGCATTAAGCAGTATGCAGCAACGATGCAAGCATTGCGACAAAAAGTAACACCACAATAAGCAGGAAGGCAGTAAACAGCACAACTGCAAGCAGCAAGACAGTAAGCAGCACAACAATAAGCATTAAGGAGTACGCAGCGTCATTGCAAGCAGCACGACAGTAAGCAGCACCACAATAAACATTAAGCAGTATGCAGCAACGATGCAAGCATTGAGACAATAAGCAACACCACAATAAGCAGGAAGGCAGTAAACAGCACAACTGCAAGCAGCAAGACAGTAATCAGCACAACAATAAGCATTAAGGAGTAGGCAACGCCATTGCAAGCAGCACGACAGTAAGCAAGCACCACAATAACATTAAGCAGTATGCTAGGCAACGATGCAAGCATTGAGAACAATAAGCAACACCACAATAAGCATGAAAGCAGAAAACAGCAACATGGACACAGCAAGACAGTAAGCAACACAACAATAAGCATTTAAGGAGTAAAGCAGCGCGCCATTGCAAGCAGGCACGGACAGTAAGCAGAAACAACAATAAGCACTTAAGCAGTATGCAGCAACTGGACCAAGCAGATTGAGACAATAAGCAACACCACACTAAGCGAAGGCAGAAACAGCACAACTGCAAGCAAGCTACAGTCTTGTAGTCAAAGCAGCGTTATTGTGGTGTGGGCACAACAAATAAGCATTAAGGAGTATGGTGCAGCGCCATTGACGCAAGCAGCACGACAGTAAGCAGCCCACTTAATGGTTATTGTGTTGTGTTGAAGGCTGTACTGTCTGCCTGCTCGCGTTTCAAGGTTGCAGTAGCTGCTGTTCATAGGGGCTTTATTGGTGGTGTTCTGCGTATGCAGATCGTTGGCTGGCTACTGCTCTAAGATCAAGCAGACATGGGCTGGCATAGCAACACCTTCCTGGCGCTTCTTGTTGTTGTGGGTTCTTCTCCCCACAAAAGCAGGAAAGCAGTCAAACACCAAACTGCCAAACACTGGACACAGCAAGACATAAGCAACACAACAATAAGCATTTAGGAGTAAGCAGCGCCATTGCAAGCAGCCGACAGACAGTAAGCAGCACACAATTAAGCATTAAGCAGTATGCAGGCAAGCACGATGCAAGCATTGAGACAATAAGCAACACCACTATAATCAGGTAGGTGGTGGGGGGCAGTAAACAGCACAAACTGCAAGCAGCAGACACAGTAAGAAGCACAACAATAAGCATTAAGGAGTATGCAGCGCCATTGCAAGCAGCGCCGACAGTAAGCATAAGCACCACAATGCCAAAAAAAAAGCGGCGGGGTGGGCCACATTAAAGCAGTATGCGCAACGATGCAAGCATTTAGACAATAAGCGGGGCGGGGGGCGCAACACCACAATAAGCAAGAAAGCAGTAAACAGCACAACTGGAAGCAGCAAGACAGTAAGCAGCACAACAATAAGCATAAGGAGTACCGCGTTAGCGCCATTGGTAGAAGCACGACAGTAAGCAAGCACCACAATAAAACATTAAGCAGTATGCAGCAACGATGCAAGCATTGAGACAATAAGCGACACCACAATAAGCAGGGAAAACAGCAGCAACACTGGAACACAAGACAGAAGCAACAGCAGTAAAGCATTAAGAGTAAGCAGCGCCTTGCAAGCAGCACGACAGTAAGCAGCACAACAATAGCATTAAGCAGTATGCAGCAAACGATGCCAAGCATTGAGACAATAAGCAACACCACAATAAGCAGGACAGCAGTAAACAGCACAATGCAAGCAAGACAGTAAGAGCAGCACACAATAAGCATTAAGGAGTAGCAGCGCCATTGCAAGCAGCACGACAGTAAGCAGTCAGCACCACAATAAGCATTTAAGCAGTATGCAGCAAACGATGGCAAGCATTGAGACAATAAGCAAAACACACTAACATTAAGCATGAAAGCAGTAAACAGCACAACTGCGACAGCAGCAAGACAGTAAGCAACACAACAATAAGCATTAAGAGTACGCAGTGCCATTGCAAGCAGCACGACAGTTTGGTAGCACAACAATAAGCATTAAGTCAGTATGCGCAACGATGCAAGCATTTTAGACAATAAGCAAGGCACCACATATAAGCAGGGAAAGCAGTAAACAGCACAACTGCAAGCAGCAAGACAGTAAGCAGCACAACAATAAGCCATTTAAGGAGTACGCAGCGCCACCTGCTAGCAGCACGACAGTAAGCAGCACAACAATAATAAACATGTAAGCAGTACTGCAGCAACGATGCAAGCATTGAGAAATAAGCAACACCACAATAGCAGGAAAGCAGTAAACAGAACATCTGCAAGCAGCAAGACAGTAAGCAGGCAACAATAGAGCATTAAAGGAGCCTACGCAGTGCCATTGCAAGCAGCACGTCAGTAAGACCAGCACAAACAATAAGCATTAAGCAGTATGCAGCAAGTAAACGATGCAAGCATTGCGACAAAAAAAGTAACACCACAATAAGCAGGAAGGCAGTAACAGCACAACTGCAAGCAGCAAGACAGTAAGCAGCAGGCAACAATAAGCATTAAGGAGTAGGCAGCGCCATTGCAAGCAGCACGACAGTAAGCAGCGAACAACAATAAGCATTAAGCAGTATGCAGCAACGATGCAAGCATTGAGACAATAAGCAACACCACAATAAGCAGTAAAGCAGTAAACAGCACAACTGCAAGCAGCCCAAGACAGTAAGCAGCACAACAATGCATTAAGGAGTAGCAGCGCACATTGCAAGCAGCACAACAGTAATCCAGCAGCAACCACAATAAACATTAAGCAGTATGCCAGCAGCCAGCGATGCAAGCTTGAGACAATAAGCAAACACCACAATAAGCATAAAAGCAGAAAAACAGCACACTGACCACAGCAAGACAGTAAGCAACAAACAATAAGCATTAAGGAGTAAGCAAGCCCCTACGCTATGCAAGCAAGCACAGCATGACAGTAAAGCAGCACAACAATAAGCATTAAGCAGTATGCAGCAACGATGCCAAGCATTGAGACAATAAAGCAACACCACATATAAGCAGGAGCAGTAAACAGCACAACTACAAGCAGCAAGACAGTAAGCAGCACAACAATAAGCATTAAGGAGTAGGCAGCGCCATTGCAAGCAGCACGACAGTTAGCCCTCCACATAAACATTAAGCAGTATGCAGCACGACTGCAAGCATTGGACAATAAGCAACACCACAATAAGCAGGTAGGCAGTAAAGAGCACAACTGGAACACAGCAAGACAGTAAGCAGCACAACAATAAGCATTAGGAGTACGCAGCGCACATTGCAGCAGGCACAAATTACTGAAGCGCAAACAGTAAAGCAATTGAGCCAGTTATGCAAGCAACGCTGCAAGCATTGAGACAATTAGTCAACACCGCTATAAGCAGGTAGCAGTAAACAGCACAACTGCAAGCAGAAAAAAGACAGTAAGCAGCACAACAATAAAGCATTAAGGACGTACGCAGCATCGTTCACATGCAAGCAGCTCGACAGTAAGCAAATTACTACATAATATGCATTTAAGCAGTATCCAGCACGTATTGCAAGTCATTTGGACAATGAGCAACACCACAATAAGCCAGTTCAGCATTAGACAGCACAAACATGGATGCAGCCAAAACAGTAAGCAGCACAACAATAAGCATCAAGGAATTACGCAGCGCCATTGCAAGCAGCACGACAGTAAAGCAGCACCACCAATAGCAATTAAGCAGATGCCAGCAACGATGCAAAGCATTGAGACAATAAGCAACACCACAATGAAGCAGGAAAGCAGTAAACAGAACAGCTGCAAGCAGCAAGACAGTAAGCAGCCACAACTATAAGCATTAAGCTTAGAGTACGACAGTGCCATTGCAAGCAGCACGTCAGTAAAGCAGCACCACAATTAAGCATTAAGCAGTATGCACGCACGATGCAAGCATTGCGACAAAAAAGCTAACACCACATAAGGGAAGCAGGTAAACAGCAAACTGCAAGCAGTAAGACAGTAAGCAGCACAACATAAGCCATTAAGAGGTACGCAGCGCCATTGCAAGCAGGCACGACAGTAAGGCAGCACCACATAAACATTCAAGCCAGTATGCAGCAACGATGCAAGCATTGAGACAATAAGCAACACACAATAAGCAAATAAGTCGTACGCAGCACAGCAACACTGCGACACAGCAAAACAGTAAGCAACACAACGAATAAGCATTTAGGAACAAAGCGCGCCTTGCAAGCAGCACGACAGTAAGCAGCACCACAATAAGGCATAAGCAGTTGCAGCAACGATTGCAAGCATTGAGACAATAAGGCAACACCACCAATAACGCGAAGGCAATAAACAGCACAACTGCAAGCAGCAATGACAGTAAGCAGCACAACAATAAGCATACGACAGCGTAAGCAGCGCCATTGCAAGCAGCACTGACATAAGCAGCCACCACAATAAGCCTCATTAAGCAGTATGCAGCAACGTATGCAAGATTGACCAATAATTCAAACACCACAATAAGATGAAAGCAGAAAACAGCACAACTGGACACAGCAAGACGTAAGCACAACACACAATAAGCATTAAGGAGTAAGCAGGCCCATTGCAAGCAGCACGACAGAAGCAGAACAACAATAAGCATTAGCAGATGCAGCAACATGCAAGCAATAGACAATAAGCAACACAACAAGAAGCAGAGAAGGCATGGTAAACAGCACAACTGCAAGCAGCAAGACAGTAAAGCAGCACACAATAGCATTAAGGGAGTAGGCAGCGCCATGAAGCAGCACTTGACTAGTTAGCGCACCAAAAAAACATTAAGCCAGTATTGCAGCAACGATGTACATCAAGTACAATAAGCGACACTCACAAATTAAGCAGGAAAGGCAGTAAACCAGCAACACTAGACACTAGCAGACAGATAAGCAGCACATACATAGCATTTAGGAGTAGGCAGCGCCATTTGCAAGAAAAAATAAAAACAGCAGGACAGTAAGCCAGCACCACAATAAGCATTAAGCAGTATGCAGGCAACGATGCAAGCATTGAGCATAAGCAACACCACTATAATCAGCGTAGGCAAGTAAACAGCACAACATGCAAGCAGCAAGACAGTAAGCAGCACAACCATAAGCATTAAGGAGTACACAGCGCCACTTGCAAGCAGCCAAAATGTACTCAGACGCGAACAGTAAGCATTGAGAAGTATGCAGCAACGATGCAAGCATTGGCGACAATTAGCACACCGCTATAAGCAGGAAGGCAAGTACACAGGCACACACTGCACACGCCAGACAGTAAGCACACACAATAAGCATAAGGGAGGCAGCGCCATTGCAACGCCAGCATGACCAGTATCTCTCTC
>JAJSRW010000941.1:25000-41155 GCA_022414725.1 Microglena sp. YARC | reverse complement strand
TTATACTGGGCGTGGGAATCCCCCTTTCAGCAAAATCAATTGGTCTAGTGGTGACACCAAAATCGTTTTGAGAATGCCAGGGTCGGGGTTTCGATGTCCCCTAGCGTCCGCCCTGAGCGTCTGCAAGGTCGTCTGTCAATCCGCATGGTAGCTTGTCCAGTAGCAGGTAGAAGACTGCTATCTACCCCGCGTACGACGGTTCCCTTAATACGCACGTGCCCCACGCAGGCGTTATCATTAACCTTTTTTAATACTGGCTGCGTGAGCATTCATTGCCTGGCGTGCCACTTGCGAAGGAAGAGAGGAAAAGCGAGAGATGAGCAGGATTCGGGGGGGCAGAAGCCAAGCCACCTCCGCAAGCGGTGCCACAGTCCCTTCCAACACCTCCGCCACACTTTGCCAATTTTCACACACCACTCGCACATGATCTTCCCTCGTCTCTCTCTACCTCTCTCTGTCTCTGTATACCCACCCTGGCTTGATGTTGTGGAATTAAGGTTTCCACGCTATAAGCGCGTGTGTCCTTTTGGCACGAGGAAGGGTGAAGAGGAAGCAGAGGATGATCAGGATGAGGAGGAGGCAGAAGCCAAGCCACCTGCCAGCAAGCGTGCCCAAGGGTTGGAGGGGTCGCCAAGGCGGCTGAGGTTTGAGAAACCACTGGATGATGGTGCTGGGGATGCAAACGCTGAGGATGAGCTTCGATGCGGACAATGAAGCCAACCGCCAACCAACACGGAATTGGATCTTGGTAAGGCACTTGTTGTCAGCGTGGCCCTAGAATTGGTAAAATCGCGACTTGATGTCCCGAGGTGATGCCACATTGGTATGCACCTTGTGTCCAGGGCCACATTTGGTATCACTTGTTGGTCCAGGCCCACATTTGGTATTGCACTTGTTTGCCAGGCCACATTTTTTGGTTATGCACTTCGTTGTCCATTTGCCACATTTGGTAGCACTTGTTGTCCGGCCACATTTTGGTTGCCCACTTGTTGGGGTCCATGCGGACACAATTGCATCTGTAATGCATTGTTTGTCCCGGCCACATTGTATTGCACTTGTTGCCAGGCCACATTTCGGTTTGCAACTTGTTGTCCAGGCCACATTTGGTATTGCATCTGTTGTCCAGGACATTGGTACTGCCACTTGTTGTCCAGGCCACAATTGCATACTGGTATGCACTGTGTGCCAGGCCACTCTGGTATGCACTTGTTGTCCAGGCCACATTTGGTATGCACTTGTTGTCCAGGCCACATTTGGTATGCACTTGTTGTCCAGGCCACATTTGGTATGCACTTGTTGTCCAGGCCACATCTGGTATGCACTTGTTGTCCAGGCCACATTTGGTATGCACTTGTTGTCCAGGCCACATTTGGTGATGCTTACTGTTTACCAGGCCACATTTGGTACTTGCCACTTGTTGTCCAGCGCCACATTTGGTATGGAGCTTGTTGTCCCAGGGGCCCATTGGTACTGCCATTTTTGTCCAGGCCACATTTGGTATGCCATTTTTGTCCAGGCCACATTTGGTATGCACTTGTGTCAACATTTGGTATGCCCCTTGTGTCGCAGGTCATATTTGGTACATTCCAGGCCACATTTGTATGCACTTGTTTGTCCAGGCACATTGCATCTGTATGCACTGCTTGTCCAGGCCACATTTGGTATGCACTGTTACCAGGCCACAATGTTTTGGTAAGCCAAAGACGTGAGATCGGGGTAAGGACTGTTGTCCGAGGCCACACATTTGGTATGTTGTGTCATTTCCAGTTGTTCAGTGCCACAGTGTCCACATTTGGTGCACTTGTGTCCGGCACTTGTTGTCCAGGCCACATTTGTATGACTTGTTGTCCAGGCCACATTGGTATGCTTTGTTGTCTAGGTTGTCCAGCACGCCACTTTTGGTATGCACTGTTGTCACAGATGCCACATCTGGCTAATGCACTTGTTGTCCAGGCCACATTGCATCTGGTATGCACTTGTTGTCCAGGCCACATTTGGTATGCACTTGTTGTCCAGGCCACATTTGGTATGCACGTATGTTGTCCATAGCCACAGTTGCATTCTGGTATGCACTTGTTGTCCAGGCCACATTTGGTATGCACTTGTTGTCCAGGCCACATTTGGTATGCACTTGTTGTCCAGGCCACATTTGGTATGCACATGTGTTGTCCGTTGGGTTGCTCACATTTGGATGCACTTTGTTGTCCAGGTCACATTTGGTACTGCACTTGTGTCCAGCGCATTTGGTACGCCACTTGTTGTCCAGGCTACATCTTTGGTATCACTTGTTGTCCAAAGCCACATGCATCTGGTATGCACTTGTTGTCCCAGGCCACATTGGCACTTTTTATGCACTTGTTGTCCAGGCCACATTTGGTATGCACTTGTTGGGGTCCTGCACTTTTGCGTTTGGCAGCCAGTGTCCACATTTGGTATGCACTTGTTGTCAGGCCACATTTGGTATGCACTTGTTTGTCAGGCCACATTGGTATGCACTTGTTGTCCAGGGCCCACTTTGGTATGCACTTGTTGTCCAGGCCACACTTGTTGTTCTGGTATGCACTTGTTGTCCATTTGGCCACATTTGTGTATGCACTTGTTTGGATCCAGGCACACTTGTTGTCCATCACACTTCCTGGTAATGCACTTGTTGCTCCATGCCACATCTGGTATGGCACTTGTTTGTCCAGGCCACATTGTATGCACTGTGAGTGGCACTTGTTGTAACAGGCCATTTGGTATGCATTGTAGTCGCAGGCCACTTGTTGTCCAGGCCACCATTTGTATGCACGTTGTTCTTGTTGTCAGGCCACATTGGTATGCACTTGTTGTCCAGCCACATTGCATCTGGTATGGTGCACTTGTTGTTCCAGGCCACATTTGTGCGGGATGACAATCGGGGGGGCACTTGGTCCAGGCCCCACATCATGTCTGGCATTGTTGTCCCAGGCCACATGCATAGTATGCGCTTGTTCAGTGTTACAGGCCATTGGTCTGACTGGGGCCACATGCACTGCGGACTTGTTGTCCAGTTATGCCACACTCATAATGTGTTGTCATTTGTATGCACTTGTGTGCCACATGCATCGCATTTGTTTGGACATTGTAACCCGCATGTTGCCATCTCGCACACCATGTTGTTATGCACTCAATATATGTATGTTGTATTGGTATGCACTTGTTGTCCACCAGGCAACATCTGGTATGCACTTGTTGTCTCCAGCTAACTGCATGCTGGTAATGCACTTGTTGTCCAGGCCACATTTGCATTGGTATACACTTGTTCGTGTCCAGGGTGCATGGTATGCACTTCGAACAGGCCACGCATTTGGTTCACCAGGCACATCTCGGTATGCACATGTTGTCCTCAGGCAGACATTGCATCTGGTTATAGCACATTGTTGTCAGGCCACATTGCATCTGGTATGACCACTTGGTTGTCCAGTGCCACTTGCATGTACAGCCACTATCTTGGTAATGCACTTGTTGTCCAGGCACATTTGGTATGCACTTGTTTGTCCAGGCACATTTGGTATGCACTTGTTGTCATGCCACATTTGGTACTTGTTGTGCACATGATTGGTATTGGTCCAGGCAAACATTGCACCTGTTTCAGGCAATTTTGTCGACTTTGTTGTCCAGGCATGTGTTGTCACATTTGGTATGGCACTTGTTGTCAGTGCCACATCTGGTATGGCAGCTCAGCCACATGTTGGTATGCTTGTTTGTTGCCAACCTCCAGCCACATCTGGTATGACACTGTGTTGTCCAGTTGGTCAGCACATTCTGGTACATGTCGCAGGCCACATCTGGTATGGGCACTTGGTTGTGACATGTTGTTGGAGTAATGCACTTGGCTTGTGCGCTCAAGCCACATTGCATGGTATGGCACTTGTTGTCCATGCCTTGTTGTCCTGGCCATCATTGCCACACTTGTTGCAATGCTTGGTATGCACTTTGTTTGTCAGGCCACAGTTTGGTTATGCACTTGTTTTGTCCAGGCCGACATCCTGGTATGCACGTGGTTGTTTGTCCAGGGCATCTGGTTGCACTTGTTGTCCAGGCACATTTGGTATGCACTTGTTGGTCGCACATTGCATCTTTGGTATGCATTTGTATCCTTGTTGTCCAGGCCCAGGCAGGCACATGCAACTTGTCTGTGATTCTGCATCTTGTATGCACTGTTGTCCAGGCACTTGCAGGCCACATGTTGTCGGCACATTTGGTATGCACTTTGTGCCAGGCCACATGCTGGGTGACACTTTGTTGTCCAGGACCTGCAGTTCTGGTATGCACTTGTTGTCCAGGAACATTTGTAAGCCCCTTGTTGTCCAGGCCAATTGGTACACTTTTGCCATGCATCTGGTATGCACTTGTTGTCCAGGCCACATTTGGTATGCACTTGTTGTCCAGGCCACATCTGGTATGCACATTGTTGTCTCAGGCCACATTTGGTTGCACTTGTTGTCCAGGCCACATTTGGTATGCACTTGTTGTCCAGGCACATCATCTGGTTCACATTGTTGTGGCCAGGCCATTTGGTATGCACTGGTATGCACTTGTTTGTCCAGGCCACATCTAATGCACTGGTTGTGTATGCACTTGTTGTCCAGGCCACATTTGTATTGGCCTCATGTTGTCCAGGCGCATCTGGTATGCACCTTGTTGTCCAGGCCTAATGTTGTCCAGGCCAAATTGCATTGTAGTGCACTTTTGTCATATTTTGTATTTGCACTTGTTGTCCAGGCCACATGCACTGTATGCGACTTGTTGTCCAAGGGCTGGGTATGTCACACTCTGCTTTGTCGGCACATGCACTGGTATGCATTGGATGCACTTGTTGTCCAGGCCACATTGGGTAGCATGCACTTGTGTCAACAGGCATTTTTATTTTTGGTCACGTTGAGCAACTTTGACTGGCTATTTTTCCCAACTTAAAGCAACCTAGCTTCTATGCAGCTTCCTCTGACTGGCGTATTATTCCAGCCTATATGCAACCTAGCGCACCTTGAAGCTGACATTAATCAGCTTTTGCAGCAGTCTTGACATCATGGGCATGCCATGCCATCGGTATATACATGTTTCTGCATCTAAACCACACAGTCTTGAAATCATGGGCATGTCATGCCATCGGTATATACATGTTTCTGCATCTAAACCACACAGTCTTGACACCATGGGCATGCCATTCCATCGGTATGTACATGTTTCTGCATGGAATCACACAGTCTTGACACCATGGGCATGCCATGCCATTGGTATATACATGTTTCTGCATCTAAACCACACAGTCTTGAAGTCAATGGCATGCCAAATCATTGGTAATCACGACTAACACAGATACATATGCTGCTGGTATCATCGCTGCCATCTCATACTGAGGCTATGATTGCCACTAGCATTCACATGCATGTGCGATGATTCCTACTTACATACCATACTCAACATAATACATACATCTTCCATGATTACTACTAATATAAACATGCATGTGCTGTGATTACTACTTACATACACATACTAACATACACATACATCTTCCATGATTACTACTAACATACACATGACATGTCTATGTATTCTAATTACTACTTAACATTACACATACATCTTCCAATGATTTACTACTAACATGCACATGCATCCGCTATGATAACTACTACCACACATACTAACATACACATACATCTTCCATGATTAATACTAACATAAACATGCATGTCCTATGATTACTACTTACATACACATACATCTTCCATGATTACTACTAACATGCACATGCATGACCTATGATTACTACTAACATGCACATGCATGACCTATGATTACTACGCATACTAACATACACATACATCTTCCGTGGTTACTACTAACATACACGCACATCTGCTATGCTTCCTGCGAACATACACGTACATCTGCCATGATTACTACCATCACACATACATCTGCCATGATTGCCCTCAGATGCGTCAGCAGACACAGCCGAGGCAGATGATGGAGCTGGTGGAAGCGGAAGTGGCGTAGGTGGTGGCGCTTCTGCCGCACCCATAGAGCTCAAGGCCACCACCAGCAGATTCCCCAAGCAGTTCGCGGACCTCTGTGCCGAGTTCCCTGAGTTTGATGCAAGCTTAGTAGAAGACATGATCGAGGACCAAGGGGGGGATGAGCAGGATGTGCGTGTCATGCTCTCGGTACGTATACATTGCTACACGGCTTGTGTTTATTTTCTTGAACAATCTGTGACTTGGTGTATGTGGCTTGCATGCTTGGAGACCAGAAGGGGGATGTGCGAGTCATCCTCTCTGTACGTTGAGGATGCTATAGCCTCGTGTGTGGTGTGTTGAACAATCTATGACTCGATTCTCTGTGTCTAGGTGCATTGCGGCTTGCATGCTTGGGGACCAGAAGGGGAACGTGGGAGTCATGCTCTCGGTACGTTGAGGATGCTATAGCCTCGTGTGTGGTGTGTTGAACAATCTATGACTCGATTCTCTGTGTCTCGGTGCATTGCGGCTTGCATGCTTGGGGACCAGAAGGGGAACGTGGGAGTCATGCTTTCGGTACGTTGAGGATGCTATAGCCTCGCGTGTGGTGTGTTGAACGATCCGTGAATCGGTGCTAAGTGGAGGACATAATCTAGGACCTAGGCGGGGATGAGCAGTATGTGCGGGTCATGCTCTCGGTACATTTAGGCTGCTATATCCTCGTGTGTGGTGCGTCCAACGATCTGTCTATCAATCATGACTCTGTGCTAAGTGGCTTGCATGCTTGGGGACTAGGAGGTGGGGGGGGGGTGGGGGGGGGGGGGCTGTGTGAGTCATGCACGTTTAGGGTGTTGCCCGCCTTGTGTTTAGTCGTTTGACGATCTTTGACGCGGTGTATGTGGCGTGCACGTCTGGGGACCAAGGGGGGGACGAGCAGGATGTGTGAGTCATGCACTCGGTACGTTTAGGCTGCTACATGCCTCGAGTTTGGTCCTTTGAAAAACACTGCTTAGCACCATGGACTCAGTCAAAAGACCATCACCACACCAAGTAAGCCCTAACCTATTTCCTACATTGCTTACATGCAGAAATTCCGGACACAGGCAAAGAGGCAGGATGTGCGAGTCACGCTCTCAGTGCGTTTAGGCTGCTACACGCCTCGTATTTATTCCTTTGAGAAATACTGTTTAGCATCATGGACTCAGGCAATAGACCATCATCAGACTAAGCAAGCCCTAACCTTTTCCCTACGTTGCTTACATGCAGAAATTCCGGACACAGGCAAAGAGTGCCGAATCTCCAAAGAAGGCCAAGAAGGCGGCCACAGCCCCCAAGAAGAAGGCAACACCCCCCAAGAAGAAGACTGCAAGCCCCAAGAAGAAGGCTGCAAGCCCCAAGGAGGAGGCAACATCCCCCAAGACGGAAGCAACACTCCCCGAGGAGGAGGCTGCAAGTCCCAAGGAGGAGGCCGCACACCCCAAGGAGGAGGCCGCAAGTCCCAAGAAGGAGGCAGCACTCCCCAAGAAGAAGGCAACCAAGAGGTCTAGGGCATGAAGTCATTAGGATAGTGAACTGTGTGGGAACCAGACATTGTGGGCACTGGACGATGAGTACAAGACATGATAGAAACTGTACACAACACACACTAGGCACTGTGGGCACTGGACACCAAGCACTGTGGGAACAAGCCACCATGTGCACTGGTCCCATAGAGTAAGACATGGTGGAAACTGGTCACAACAGACTTTAGGCACTGGGCATTGTGGGAAACAGACACTGTGGGCACTAGACGGAGAGAACGACATGGTGGAAGCTGGACACATTGGACTGTGGGCACTGGGCATTGTGGGAACTAGAGACTATGGGCACTGGACGATGAGTACAAGACATGGTGGAAACTGGTCTCAGCATACACTTGGCGCTGTGAGAACACGACACATAGAGCACTGGACACTAGGCAAAGTGGAAACAAGAGACTATAGGCACTGGACGATGAGTACTAGACATGGTGGAAACTGGTCACACCGGGCACTAGGCATTGTGGGAACCAGGCTTTGTGGCAACCAGGCATTGTGGGCGTTGAACAATGAGAGCAAGACATGGTGGAAACTGGTCACAGCGGGCACTAGGCACTGTTGTTGCTGGACACTGAGAGAAGACATGGTGGAAGCTGGCCACAGCAGGCATTGGGCATTGTGGGAACTAAGCACTGAGTGCACCAGCCACAGAGAACAAGGCATGGTGGAAGCTGGACACAGCGGACACTAGGCATTGTGGGCACTGGGCAAAGTGGGAACATGCCACTTTGTGCACCAGTCACAACGGACACTAGGCACTGTGAGAACCAGAAAAAAGACTGGACAAGAAAAACGAAGGATATCAAAATTAAGTGGTACGGCTTGAGATTGTGCTCGTAGCTTGGTCCAAACCTTGATTTGAACAAATGTGCTCGTGGCCTGCTGGCACCGTTGGTAATTATAGCAGCTACGGCTCGCAAGATAATATATATGTTAGACTTACAATACATGACATGATGGGTTGTGGGATCGAGCTGTTTCGGAGGTTGACCCGGATTTATATTTTGTGGGGGTTTGGTAGGTCGGGGAAGCTTCTCTTTTTGGCTGCCAGCAGCAGCTTCTAGGCAGCTCCTGGATTCGTTAGGTTTGGGACTCTGTTTCTCGTATAAGCTACAAGCGGCAGCTTCTGGGCAGCTCCCATGGTTTGCTATTCAGCCAAACCCGAAGCAAGCTAGTGCACCTGGAACTTGAACTGGGTGACATGGCTTCAGCCAGCAATTTGGCTGCTCGCGTTAGTAAAAGTCGCAGCATTAGACAATTACCGCTGTTTAGTCCCATTATTAACGGACTTATCATAACCAAAGTACTGACAACGACTGTAGCATTAAGGGAGCTTAGTGTTAGAGAACGGGCTGCTACTACATCTGGACAGTGCTTCCATGGCGGTTGACAGGGACCGCGGACACTTCAGCGCAACCATAGGGATTCCAAACCAGCACCTTCATCTGTTCAACGAGCTCAGCCATTGAACCACAAACAAAGTGCAGGAAGAACCAGGCCTGATGCATCGGTGCATTGTTTGTTCAAAGATTGATTGGTCTTGATTGACCATTCGGGCATCGTTTGTTAACCAGGCCTGGTGCATTGTTAACAGATTGCAGGAAGAACCAGGTCTGGTGCATTGTTTGTAAACGGATTAATCGACGTCTCTGCAGTGTAATATGCGGTGTACACAGTGCAATATACAGTGTACAGAATGCAATATACAGTGTACATAGTGCAATGTACAGTGTACACAGTGCAATATACAGTGTACAGAGTGCAATATACAGTGTACAGAATGCAATATACAGTGTACAGAGTGCAATGTACAGTGTACAGAGTGCAATATACAGTGTACAGAGTGCAATGTACAGTGTACACAGTGCAATGCACAGTATATAGAGTGCAATGTACAGTGACAATTTACCGTGACTATCATTACTGGTTTTAACATTTGTGCATCGTTTAGTTGCGGTTATGGTGGGTGTCAGGAAACAGCCACTTGCCATGTGGCCAGTGGGAGTGAGCTGCCCTGCTGAGTCCAGATCGTCATGGCCCCCGAAAGAAAGATAGCAGTTTTGATTTAGCCCATTGATTATGAAACTTGGTTACATAGCTTCAGCCAGCAATCTGGCTGCTCGCCTAGCTCATTGATTCGTTATAATTTGATTACATGGTCTATCGGCCAAGCTATCGCTACTCCAATTTTTTTTTGTAACGAAAATTAGACTATAATTAATAGCAAGAAAAACGCCTAGCTCATTGATTCTTAAACTTGGTTACATAGCCTCAGCCAGTAATTTGGCTGCTCGCCGAGCTCATCGATTCGTTATAGTATGTTGTAATTTGATTACATTGTCTATCGCCCCACTGTTGCCGCTTTGGTTTGTGTAACGAAAATTAGACTCATGATCAGCAAGAAGATTGATTCTTGAACTTGGTTTCATAGCTGCAGCCACCAATTTGGCTGCTCGTCCTCTTCCGCGGTGACTTGAACTTGGTTGGATAGCTTCAGCCAGCACTTCGGCTGCTCGTCCTCTTCGGCGGTGACTTGAACTTGGTTAGATAGCTTCAGCCAGCAATCGTCCTCTTCGGCCAGCAATCGTCCTCTTCGTCCTCTTCGGCGGTAAAACAATTATTACCAGGAAATGTAAACTTGAACGGATCACTTTGAAATTTTCATTTCCGGCGGTAAGATTAATTACTAGGGAAGATTAATACCAGTGCAAAAGGGGAGACTCGTTTTCAGCAAGGCAAGTCCTGTGCAGTGTCCCAGGCGACGCGGAAAATTGGCGGAGTGTGTTGACCGAAGCCAGTTTGTGATTATGTTATTGCGGCTTTATAGACACCTCCGTCTTTACGTTTTTCCTTTTTTTTTTTACAATTGGATTCATGGAACTGACTTCTCATCTCGTTACAACTCAAATCAATTCAAATCAACAGGGTATCAAACCTACATTATTGCTGCTTTATAGACACCTCCGTCTTTTCGTTTTTACGTTTTTTTTAGCTATTGGATTCATGGAACTGACTTCTCATCTCATTACAACTCAAATCAACTAAAATCAACAGGGTATCAAACCTATATTATTGCTGCTTTATGACGAGACACTTGGCTTACGTGTCAGGCTTCTATTTTTCAGTCGGTCGGGCAAACGGACAATGGGTTGTGGTGATGGGTGACTTCAACGCTCGGGTTGGTCTTGGTGTGGACAATGATGATACCGAGTTAGGAGATGAACCAGTATCCCAAACCAATAGTACAGCCCCCAACCAAACCATTCAACCGAGGTGTAGCATGGACACAGCTCCCCCCAATCGATTGGGGGGGGCCCTACTTCAGCTATGTGTAGTAACTGGTCTTATCATCCTTAACGGTAGAACAGAAGGTGATATGCAAGGTGCACATACCTTCTTTGCAGATGGCATGGACAAGAAATCTGTCATTGATTATGCGCTAGCCGCCCTAGTCTTCTCAACACCCCAGGAGTCAAGTTTAGTGTGGCTCCCAAGCATGACTGCCCTCTCAAGCCCGGGGGTGGAAAGTTTGACCACATGCCTATCACACTCCACATACCAGATGCTGCCCTTAGGCCTTCTCAAAGGTACTATTAGTACACCTGCTGGTGGTAAACCTTCGCCCAAACTGAAATGGAAAGACAACTATGTCCAGATGTATGCACACACAATTAAGCGTGACCCAGACGTTAACCGATTACTTGACAATGCACTCCATAGCTCATCTATGGAAGATTCAGAGAAGGGATTGCTAGTGCTATTGAACTAGCCATAAGCAAATGCACACCATGTCACAAACCTGTAGCTAAGCGTAAGCACGGGCCCGTGAACGCATGGTATGATGATGAATGCAATCGTGCTAGACAGGCAGCAAGCCAAGCAGAACATCAACATGGCTCTAGCTCTGACTTGGCTGGTTCTATGCACAAGGAGTACAAGAGGATTCTCAGAAGAAAGAAGAGGAAGTGGCTAGAAACACGCATGGAGAACCTTCATACGAATCTTCGGCATAATCCGAAAAGTTTTTGGAAAGACGTGCGTGAGCCTAACAAGGCCACTACGGCAGACATCACAATTCATGATTGGACTGATTATTTTGCAGACCTCTTTGATGTGCAAGTAGGTATTGATCCAAGTCTGGATGCTAGGGACTTTGTCCCTCAAGCTGATGGACCTCAGATAGAGGCCGCACCAACATGGTTATGTCAAGACTTTACCACCCAGGAGGTGTTTTCTGTTCTCCAATCCCTACGGAAAAACTCCTCCCCGGGGTAGATGGTATCCTGCAGAATGGTACAGATTTGCTTCCCATGAGGCCAACTCCCGATTTGTACAAGCTATGACTAACCTGTTTAATCTCATCTGGAAGACTTCTTACCCTAGCCAATGGGCTGCAGCTGCCTTGGTACCCGTACCCAAATCCAAAGGCAGTGTGTATGACAAGGACAACTATCGAGGTCTTGCGGTGAGCAACTCCATAGGAAAGATCTTCTCCCTTTGCATGCTACGTAGACTAGATGATTGGTCAGAAGAATTCAACCTTAGAGCCGCTGGCCAATATGGATTTAGAAGTGGTAGGGGGACTGCAGATGCATCATTCATTCTTAACCATATTGTAGATAAATATAGAGAAAAGAAAAACCACTCTTTGTGGCTTTTTGTTGATTTCAAGAAGGCTTATGATTGGGTCAACAGAGACTTGCTATGGGATTGCTTAGCAAGGCTAGGAGTCAAGGACCCCTATCTCAGTATTCTGAAGTCCATGTATAATCATGTTGTTTTTCCAAGTTCGCTTACATGGGGACATTGGATCCTCCTTTCCATCCCTTGTAGGAGTTAAACAAGGAGACCCCTATCCCCACTCCTATTCGGTCTGTTCATTGATAGAATTGAATCGTTCCTCCAATCCAAGCTCCCAAATGTAGGGGCTGAGCTTAGGGGAAAGATTCTGCAACTGTTACTTTATGCTGATGACCTAGCTATAATGGCAGAATCCCCGCAGATATGCAAGCGATGCTTGACTGCCTGAGAGATTTCTGCGAGGCTACTAAGATGGCTGTGAATATAAAGAAAACTGAGATTGTCGTTTTCAACAAGCAATTCTGTGATGAGGCCCGCATGGATCCTGATTACAAATTTGTCTATGATGGAGCACAACTTTCTACAAAGTTATCTTTTATCTACTTGGGATCCCTCTTTGTGGATGGTGACTCAAGCAATCGTGCAAAAGCTGCTTTTTCTAGGATGCTCACTAAGGCCCAAAAGGCACACCACATGCTCCGTAGGCGATGCCATACTATGGAGATATACAATATTGATATTCTCACCCACCTGTTTGATTCTCTTGTACAACCTATCCTGAATTTTGGCTGTGAGGTGTGGGCTCCTTCTATTCTGAACAACACGCTTATCTCAAATGACCATGCTTGTGAGAAATGGCATAGAGGTATACTTAAACAAATGTTGGGTGTTTTGCCAATCTACTACATCTAATATTATCATGGAAGAGCTGGGTAGAACCCCGTTGTGTTTTGCTTGGCTTAAACAAGCTTTGCGCTTCTGGAACAAGACCATTCATAAAGAACCTGAGGATCTCATTAGAATGGCTCTTGAGGAATCTTTGACTCCAACACTGGCTGGGTTCATGACTTGCGTTGTGCTCTCCACAAGCTAGGATCCAGTAAAAACATCAACATTTTGGAGGCTGTCGATGTCGAAGGTATTATGTCTGAAGTTTTTGAGTCATGGAGGTTTAAGTACCCAAGTGACACCAATGCAGTTAGAGACATCCCTGATGAGAGAAGGGTTGGCTTTAAACGCCTCCGATACCAAAAATGGTTCGCAGCCAACAGTAATGATGAGAATGGCTTGATTCCCTTTACATCCGCCTTACATAAGCAGGATCAGATTCGTTCATAGCACAGTTTAGAATGGGTTCCCATTGGCTGAACACAGAAAGAATGAGGGTGGTGGATAGAGCACACATCCCTCGCTCAATGAGACACTGTCAAATGTGTGGGTTCCAAAAACCTGAGGATGAAATGCATATATTTGAGTGCCCTTTTTATAATGATATTCGCCTCCGCTACCAGAAGCTGTTTACAGATATTTATAGGCATGTCCAGGAGGATACCGACTTAACCGTATGGAATGTGGAATTCTGCGATTCCACATTCAGAACCTTTATGAATGGAAATGGCACTAAGTCTTTTTGGAGCAACCTAGCCGACTATCTTTCTACTTGTAGAAGAGCAAGACAGGAAGCCCTGGACTGCTTAGTGGCACCGTAATTTATCATCCCTTTTTTTCTTCTTGTGACTTCTCAGTTTGTTAGCTTCTTACCTCCGCCACTGTAAGTGGTTGAGATCTGGGTCCGGCTCTAAGGGTTTAATACCTACGCCACCAAAACGGTGGTTGGGAGTTTGGTTTTGTTTGTCCTCGACACACCCCTGATGTAATGGGTTTTTTTGCTTTGTGGGTGCTTTTTCTTTTTGTTTAAAGCACAGAGTCTCATACACCCTCGCGGTGTCAAGTAGACTTTAACATGTAATGTAATGTAATGTAATGGGGTGTCTCTGGGGGCTACCGCCTTTTAGGAGGGGGCGCTACGCAAAAAAATATAACATATGGACTCTCTAGGGGCTATCATCTTCCTGGGGGAGGATTTTGGGTATGTTCCATTACTGTATTCCATTATGTCTTCTGACTAAGGAACGGCAACTAATATTAGTGTTTGAAAACTAATATTAACTATCTCATAATATTATTAAAGTGTCACAATAATATAAGTTTTTCAAATAAATTCGAAATTCTGCTTAGGCGGCTCGTCCGACTAATATAATATAATATAATATTATTTATTCGCTAATATTATATAATATAACCGTCCCCTACTTCTGATGCGACAAAAGACTTGAAGGAGACAGTAGCATGGGTGGCGTTGTTTTTATGTAGGGGGTCCCACTTCCTGCGGTAAAAATCCTTTCAAATAAATAATTTGCTTATAAGAAATGCACAGTCACAGCTCACAGATGGCGCGTCCTGATCTCTGGAACGTGCAAGAACACCTCAACTCCAGCCAGCAATTTGGCTGCCCGCCTTCTTCTCACCTTTTCCTAGGCGGCCAGGACCCCCAAACTGCCAGGTCACCATATCTTCAGGCACGAGGGCGGGGGGCCTCGCAGCTCATACACGCACCCCCATCCTGCCCCCATCATCCCACATGTGGGGTCCGGCCGACCCATTTGCACTAAATTCACAGTTCCACGTAGCAGCACGCTCATACCGTTCACAAGTCCCGACAATTATCGCCACCCGACCCTTTCGTATCCATACCCGCGTCGTTGCCTCCTACCGACTACCGAGTCCGATCTGTTGGGATTCTAGACCGTTGTTGAACGATGTTGTCGACCAGGACATCCGTGTGTGCGCCACAGCGTGCCGCCCGTGGGCTCGTTTGCCGTGCAGCCGACGGTGGTAAAAGAGCATTCGGGTAAGCTGCGATGGGAACGGTTGGGATGGTCCATTGCATGGGTCCATCCCTTCGGAACATTCTATTGCATGGGTCCATCAGTCCATCCCTTTGGAGCATTCCATGGCATGGGTCCATCAGTCCATCCCTTTGGAACAGTCAATTGCGTGGTTCCATCCCTTTGGAGCAGTCCATTGCTTGGGTCCATCAGTCCATCCCTTTGAAACATTCCATGGCATGGGTCCATCCCTTTGGGCAACGGGGACAGTTTACAAGCAACTCGCTGCACAACAAACATCACAACGTACAGGCTGTACGGGCTGTACATGCTGCTCACCACACAACACATGGACACGCACCATACCATGTATGATGCCCCAACACGATTCAAGCGCACACACCATACCAATCTACACCTTTTTTACCATACCACTCCACACCTTACCACACCACACCATACCACACATGCGCACAGTTAAACCCTTTGACATTCGACATACACACTTGCACGCACACTCACATACACGCACGCACACACACACACACACACACACACACACACACACAGACACACACACACACACACATCCTTCCAACCTTGGCGTTGGTGCAGCAAGCAGGTCCCATGCTTTCCCTTACCACTCCATTCCCATCACATGCCCTCCCACCCTACATGCTACACCACTGTATATAATACACCACCCACAGCACCACTGCCTACACCCCCCCCCACCACCTGCCCTACACCACCCACAGCACCACCTGCCCTACCCCCCCCCCCCACCACCACCACCACCACCACACTGCCCTACACCACCCACAGCACCACCTACCCCCCCACCCACCCACCCACCTGCCCTACACCACCCACAGCACCACCTGCCCTACCCCCCCCCCCCCCCCCCCCCCACCTGCCCTACACCACCCACACCCCCTCCCCTGCAGGTCTGCGTGGAAGCCCTGGGACATTAAACCGTTAAGGTTGAGCCACCACCCCCACCACCACCACCACCACCTGCCCTACACCACCCACACCCCCTCCCCCTGCAGGTCTGGATGGAAGCCTCGGGACATTAAAAGCGTGAAGGTTGTACCACCAGCAAGGCCCCAGAACCCTAAG
>JAJSRW010000941.1:0-20000 GCA_022414725.1 Microglena sp. YARC | reverse complement strand
ACCCATCCCGGGTCCCACAGGCATTGCGAATGAAGGTCAAGCTGAGTGCCTCAGATAGCCAAGGGAGTACTCACACACACAAAAAGCGACCCCCCCCCCCCCCCCACCACCACCACCACCCCCCACCACCCCCACAACACACAGACACACAAACACACGGACACACACACACACATACACACACACACACACACACACACACACACACACCCACACACAAGACACACAAACACACAGAACACACACACCACCTGTGTTCCGCAGGCATTGCGAAAGAAGGTCAAGCTAAGTGCATCAGACAGCCAAGGAAGGAAGATGCTGCGCTTTGGAGTGTATTCGGATGCTCCCCAAGCGCTTGTTGGCTTTATCGAAATGGGCGTTGTACAACTGGGATTGGATCAAACAAAGGGAGTGAGTGCATTCTAGTGTTGCCTGCCTAGTGTCAACGTGCATGTGTCTATATAGTGGAATGGGTGTCAACGTGCATGTGTCTATATAGTGGAATGGATGTCAACGTGCATGTGTCTATATAGTGGAATGGGTGTCAACGTGCATGTGTCTATATAGTGGAATGGGTGTCAACGTGCATGTGTCTATATAGTGGAATGGGTGTCAACGTGCATGTGTCTATATAGTGGAATGGGTATCAACGTGCATGTGTCTATATAGTGGAATGGGTGTCAACGTGCATGTGTCTATATAGTGGAATGGGTGTCAACGTGCATGTGTCTATATAGTGGAATGGGTGTCAACGTGCATGTGTCTATATAGTGGAATGGGTGTCAACGTGCATGTGTCTATATAGTGGAATGGGTATCAACGTGCATGTGTCTATATAGTGGAATGGGTGTTGTACAACTGGGATTGAAGGCAAGGAATAGGATGTATGCATTCTAGCATCAACTGTCAACGTGCTGGTGGATGTGTGCATGTGTACACACTTACACCATGTGCCATGTGTATAAAATAGATTGGTATACATTAAATACCTGGTTACATGCTGTGTGCTGCAGACCTTGATGAGTTATGTGTCCACGATTGATGAGCCATCTGTATAAATTAAATACCTGGTTACATGCTGTGTGCTGCATACCTTTATGAATCATGTGCACACAATTGATGAGCCATGTGTATAAAAATGACGAGCCATGTATATAAATTAAATACCTGGTTACATGCTGTGTGCTGCAGACCTTGATGAGCCAGGTGTATAAATTATATTGATGATCTGTGTGTATACATTCAATACCTGAAACATTGATGAGCCATGTACACACAATTGATGAGCCATGCATATACATTAAATATCTGGTTACATGCTGTGTGCTGCAGACCTTAATGAGCCATGTGTGTAGACATGATGAGCCACATGTATAAGTAAAATTGATGAGCCATGTGTATACATTAAATTGATGGGCGATGTACATACATTAAATTGATGGGCCATGTGTATACATTAAATTGATGGGCCATGTGTATACATTAAATTGATGGGCCATGTGTATACATTAAATTGATGGGCCATGTGTATACAATTGATGGGCCATGTACATGCATGAAATACCTGGTTACATGCTGTGTGCTGCAGACCTTAATGAGCCATGTGTGTAGACATGATGAGCACAATGTTTTAATTAAATTGATGAGCCATGTGTATACAATTGATGGGCCATGTGTATACAATTGATGGGCAATGTATATGCATTAAATACCTGGTTGCAAGCTGTGTGCTGCAGACCTACCGGTATACCCATACCCCAATTGATGAGCCATGTGTATGAATTCTATTGATGAGCCGTATGTATACATTAAATACCTGTAAAAAGCGTGTAGGAAGGGCTTGAAATGAAAAAGCACTGATGAACTGACCCCCAAACCTGTACACCATATGTGGTTACATGCTGTACACCATATATGGTTACATGCTGTACACCATATATGGTTACATGCTGTACACCATATATGGTTACATGCTGTACACCATGTATGGTTACATGCTGTACACCATATATGGTTACATGCTGTACACCATATAAATTAAATACCTGGTTACATGCTGTTTGCTGCAGACTTTGATGAGCCATGTATATACATTACATTCAGGAGCCATTTGTATGAACTACATTGAAGAGCCATGTGTACACACTAACACCATGTGCCATGTGTACACAGTCTGTGTGCTGCAGACCTTGAAGAGCCATGTGTACACACTAACACCATGTGCCATGCGTACACAGTCTGTGTGCTGCAGACCTTGAAGAGCCATGTGTACACACTAACACCATGTGCCATGTGTACACAGTCTGTGTGCTGCAGACCTTGATGAGCCATGTGTACACACTAACACCATGTGCCATGTGTACACAGTCTGTGTGCTGCAGACCTTGATGAGCCATGTGTACACACTAACACCATGTGCCATGTGTACACAGTCTGTGTGCTGCAGACCTTGATGAGCCATGTGTACACACTAACACCATGTGCCATGTGTACACAGTCTGTGTGCTGCAGACCTTGATGAGCCATGTGTACACACTAACACCATGTGCCATGTGTACAACAGTCTGTGTGCTGCAGACCTTGAAGAGCCATGTGTACACACTAACACCATGTGCCATGTGTACACAGTCTGTGTGCTGCAGACCTTGATGAGCCATGTGTACACACTAACACCATGTGCCATGTGTACACAGTCTGTGTGCTGCAGACCTTGATGAGCCATGTGTACACACTAACACCATGTGCCATGTGTACACAGTCTGTGTGCTGCAGACCTTGATGAGCCATGTGTACACACTAACACCATGTGCCATGTGTACACAGTCTGTGTGCTGCAGACCTTGATGAGCCATGTGTACACACTAACACCATGTGCCATATGTACACAGTCTGTGTGCTGCAGACCTTGATGAGCCGTGTGTACACACTAACACCATGTGCCATGTGTACACAGTCTGTGTGCTGCAGACCTTGATGAGCCATGTGTACACACTAACACCATGTGCCATGTGTACACAGTCTGTGTGCTGCAGACCTTGATAAGCCATGTGTACGCAATTGATGAGCCATGTGTATACAAATGTATAAAATGTAATAACCATGTATTTAAATTAAATAACTGGTTACATTCCGTGTGCTGCAGACCTTGATGAGCCATGTGTATACAAATGTATAAAATGTAATAACCATGTATTTAAATTAAATAACTGGTTACATTCCGTGTGCTGCAGACCTTGATGAGCCATGTGTGTAAAAATGATAAGCCACGCGTATAAATTAAATTGATGAGCCATGTGTATACATTAAATTGATGGGCCATGTGTATAAATTAATATGACGAGCCATGTATATAAATTAAATTAACTGGTTATATTCTGTGTGCTGCAGACTTTGATGAGCCATGTGTGTAAAAATGTATAAAATGTAATAACCATGTATTTAAATTAAATAACTGGTTAGATTCCGTGTGCTGCAGACCTTGATGAGCCATGTGTACTCGGAAGCGAAGCAGAGGATCGAGGGGGAAGAAGGAGACTCCTCTGCAGACATGCAGACATTGGCCTTCGTAAGTCTTTGAGTGTTTGATTGGCACGTACTTTGGGATGTGTGGGTTGGTGGGTGGGTAGGTGGGTTGGTGGGAAGGTGGGTGGGTTGGTGGGTAGGTGGGTGGGTTGGTGGGTAGGTGGGTGGGTTGGTGGGTAGGTGGGTGGGTTGGTTGGTAGGTGGGTGGGTTGGTGGGTAGTTAGGTGGGTTGGTGGGGGGGTAGGTGAGTAGGTTAGGTGAGTGGGTTGGTGGGTGGGTTGGTGGGTAGTTAGGTCGGTAGGTGGGTGGGTTGGTGGGTAGGTGGGTGGGTTGGTGGGTAGGTGGGGTGGGTTGGGTGGGTTGGTGGGTTGGTGGGTAGGTGGGTGGGTTGGTGGGTAGGTGGGTGGGTTGGTGGGTAGGTGGAGAGGAGAGGGGGAGGAAGGAGACTCCTCTGTAGACAGGCCTTTGTAAGTATTTGGATGTTTAATGTATCACAGAGCATGATGTATGATACTTCTGTTTTCCGACGTTGCGTCGCAACTGCGTTGCCATTCCGTCGTTTTAGGGTTTAGGGTAGGGCCAGTGGCGAACACTAGAGACTGCTATTCAGATTGAGTAGTGACGTAAGCCTAACTAATTTGTATGACTAACGGTGACTATAGCTAGCTCTGGCTTACGCTATGGTGTCCTTAACTTCACGTCCTGTGAGTAACGGTATTACACGGATGTAACAATTTCAATTTCAATTTCAATTTCAGTAGTGACGTAAGCCTAACTAATTCCAAGCCTAGTGCTGGAAAGGAGATACTGCCACAGGGCACGTACTTCCACGGGGCACGTACTGCCACGGGGCACGGTCTTTGGGTCTAAGGTCCCTGATCACACCACTGGCTTGGGCCATGTTGGTGCTAGCTGGCCCATACCATATAGGTGCTAGCTGGCTTGGCATAGGGGCTCGTGTCCCTGAGCGCACTGCTGGCTTGGACCATGTTGGTGCTAGCTGGCTTGGCCTAGGGGCTCGGGTCCCTGAGCGCACTGCTGTGGGAGGCCTAAAGCAGCTGACTTGATGCAGCCAACCAATCAACCTGATGCAGCCAACCAACCAACCAACTTGATGCAGCCAACCACCAACCAACTTGATGCAACCAACCAACCAACCAACTTGATGCAACCAACCAACCAACTAACTTGATGAAATCAACCAACCAACCAACTAACTTGATGCAACCAACCACCAACCAACTTGATGCAACCAACCAACCAACTAACTTGATGCTACCAACCAACCAACAAACCAACCAACCAACTTGTCACAACCAACCAACCAACCAACTTGATGCCACCAACCAATCAACCATCTTGATGCAACCAACCGACCAACTCGATACAACCAATTTGATGTAACCAACTAACCAACCAACCAACCACCAACCAACCAACCAACCAACTTGATGCAACAAACCAACCAACCAACCAACCATATGCAACCAACTTGATGCTATGCAGCTGACAGAGGTAGCAGTTGATCCAGCGTATCAACGACAGGGCATTGGGCGAAAGTTAGTTGACACTGTCGTGAAAGCCAGCAAAGAGATTGGGTAGGTTTTGCGGCTGGTGGTGGGCGGGTGGGTGTGGGTGGATGTTGGTAAGTGGGTGGGGTGAGTGGGGTGGGGAGTGGGTGAGTGGTGGATGTCGGGGGGTAAGTGGTGGATGTCGGGTGGGGTAGTGTGGGTGGGGGGAGGGGGAGGGGGTAGGTGTCGGGTGGGTGGGTGGGGGTGCAAATGTGTGTGGTTGCTGTTGAATTTGTGGGTGGGTGTGGGGGTGGCCATTTCCCTGCTGTTTTTGATTGTCGACATGGCATTGGGCGAAAGTTAGTTGACACTGTCCGTACAAGGCAGTAAAGACATTGGGTAGGTATTGCTGCTGCTGGTGGTGGTGGTGTGTGTGTGTGTGGCGGGGGGGGGGGGGGGGGGGGGCATTTCCTGCTTGTTTTTGATTTCAACAGGCATTGGGTGCAAGTTAGTTTAAGCTGTCAGCAAGGCAGCAAAGATATTGAGTAGGTATTGCTGCTGCTGCTGGTGGTGGTGTGGGTGTGGGTGTGGGGGGATTTCCTGCTTGTTTGATTGTCGACATGGCCTTGGGCGAAAGTTAGTTGACACTGTCGTGCAAGGCAGTAAAGACATTGGGTAGGTATTGCTGCTGGTGGTCTGTGTGGAGGGGGTGGGGGTGGGGGAATGTGCATTCGTTGCTGTTTTAATTTGTGGGTGGGGTGGGTTTCCCTCTTGTTTCGTTTTTTGACAGGGCTTTGGGTGCAAGTTAGTTGAAACTGTCGCGATAGCCAGTAAAGAGATTGGGTAGGTATTTGCTGGCGGTGGTGGTGGTGTGTGTGTGGGGGGGGGGGGGTTGGTGTGTGGGTGGGTGTGGGGTGTGGTGTGGGGGTGGGTGTGGGGTGGGTGTGGGGGGTGTGTGTGGGGTGTGTGTATGGGGGTGTGTGTGGGGTGTGTGTGGGTGTGTGTGTGTCCTGTGGGGGGGGGGGGTAGGGGGGGGGGGGGGGGGGGGGGGGGGGGTATGTGTGTGGGTGTGTGTGTGGGGTGTGTGGGTGGGTGTGTGGAGTGGTGTGTGTGTGGGTGTGGTGTGTGGGGTGTGTGTGGGGATGTGTGTGTGTGTGGGGGGGGTGGGGTGTGTGTGTGTGGGGGGGGTGATGTTGGTGTGGGGGTGTGGGTGGGGGTGTGTGTGGGGTGGGGGTGGTGGGTGGGTGGTGTGTGTGGGTGTGGGTGTGGGTGTGTGTGTGTGGGGGGGGGGGGGGCAGGGGGGGGGCGGGGGCATTTCCTGTTTGTTCTACATTTTCAAACAGGACATTGGGCGCAAGTTAGTTGAAACTGTCGTGCAAGGCAGCAAAGAGATTGGGCAGGTATTGCTGCTGCTGCTGCTGCTGCTGGGGGTGGGGGTGGGGTATAGGGGTAAGTGGGTTGGGGTATAGGGGTACAATGTGTGCGTTGCTGTTGAATTTGTGGGTGGGCTTGGGTGGCAAGGCGGGTGGCCATTTCCTGCTTGTTTTGATCACTGTTGTTGGCAGGTGGAGATTGGGTGCATTAGTTGGTTGCAAGTTAGTTAAGTGCAAGTTAGTTGGAGTGCAAGTTGTTGAAAGTGTTGTGACAGCCAGTCAAGAGATGGGTTAGGTATTGCTGGTGGTGGTGGGTGGGGTCGGTGTGTGCAAGACCAGTCAAGAGATGGGTTAGTATTGCTGGTGAGGTGGGGTGGGGTGGGTCTGTGTGCAAGCCAGAGAGATGGGTTATATTGCTGGTGGTGGTGGGTGGGGTGGGTGGGGTGGGTGCGGTGCAAGGCCAGCAAAGAGATTGAGTACGTATTGCTGGTGGTGGGTGGGTGGGTCGGTGGGTGCAAGCCAGTCAAAGAGGTGCGTTAGGTATTGCTGGTGGTGGTGGGTGGGGTGGGTGGGTGGGTGGGTGCAAGCCAGCAAAGAGATTTGAGTACGTATTGCTGGTGGGGGGGTGGGTGGTCGGTGGTGCAAGCCAGTCAAGAGATGCGTTTAGGTATTGCTGGTGGTGGTGGGTGGGTGGGTGGGTGGGTGGGTGCAAGCCAGCAAAGAGATTGAGTATGTTAGTTGCTGGTGGTGGGTGGGGTGGGTCGGTGGGTGCAAGCCAGTCAAGAGATGCGTTAGGTATTGCTGGTGGTGGGTGTGGGTGGGTGGGTGCAAGCCAGCAAAAGAGATTGAGTACGTATTGCTGGTGTGTGGGTGGGTGGGGTCGGTGGAGCGTGCAAGCCAGTCAAGAGATGCGTTAGGTATTGCTGGTGGTGGTGGGTGGGTCGGTGTGTGCAAGCTAGTTCAAGAGATGGGTAAGTATTGCTGGTGGTGGTGGTGGTGGTGTGGGTGGGGGTGTGGGTGTAAATGTGTGTGCGTTGCTGTTGAATTTATGGGTGGGTGGGGCTGGTGGCCATTTCCTGCTTGTTTTGATCAGAGTTTTTTTGATCAGAGTTTTTTTGATCAGATTTTTTTGATCAGAGTTGTTGATCAGAGTCGTTTTTGATCAGAGTTGTTTTGATCAGAGTTGTTTTGATCAGAGTTGTTTTGATCAGAATTGTTTTGATCAGAGTTGTTTTGATCAGAGTTGTTTTGATCAGAGTTGTTTTGATCAGTGTTGTTTTGATCAGAGTTGTTTTGATCAGAGTTGTTTTGATCAGTGTTGTTTTGATCAGAGTTGTTTTGATCAGAGTTGTTTTGGTCAGTGTTGTTTTGATCAGAGTTGTTTTGATCAGAGTTGTTTTGATCAGAGTTGTTTTGATCAGAGTTGTTTTGATCAGAGTTGTTTTGGTCAGGGTTGTGTGAGGTGGAGATAAGGCAGGTCTATATATTATACTCTATGCAGTGTATATATGTACATCACCTATTTGTACTCGTACTGCTTGTATAGGCAACCCACTGCTTCAATATTTTATTATTTTATGTGCATCACACTTCTTTACGGCTTGCGGGATGCCCAGGATGGTGATGATGCCTGATGGAGCATGACCAACAACTACCACCACCAACCACCACCACCACGTATCACCAACCACCACCAACAAACGACCACCACAAACCACGCACTGCTTGCGGGATGCCTAGGATGGTGATGATGCCTGATGGAGCATGACCACCACCAACCACCACCACGTACCGCCAACCACCACCAACAAACGACCACCACACACCACGCACTGCTTGCGGGATGCCCAGGATGGTGATGATGCCTGATGGAGCATGACCACCACCAACCACCACCACGTACCCCAACTACACCAACAAACGACACCAACACACCACGCACTGCTTGCGGGATGCCCAGGATGGTGATGATGCCTGATGGAGCATGACCACCACCAACCACCACCACGTACCGCCAACCACCACCAACAAACGACCACCACACACCACGCACTGCTTGCGGGATGCCGAGGATGGTGATGATGCCTGATGGAGCATGACCACCACCAACCACCACCGTACCGCCAACCAACCAACAAACGACACACACACCACGCACTGCTTGCGGGATGCCCAGGATGGTGATGATGCCTGATGGAGCATGACCACCACCAACCACCACCACGTTCCGCCAACCACCACCAACAAACGACCACCACACACCACGCACTGCTTGCGGGATGCCGAGGATGGTGATGATGCCTGATGGAGCATGACCACCACCAACCACCACCACGTTCCGCCAACCACCAACAACAAACAACACACACACCAGCACTGCTTGCGGGATGCCCAGGATGGTGATGATGCCTGATGGAGCATGACCACCATCACCCACCACTACCACCACGCACCATAAACCACTACCACCCACTTCATACCACCACCACCCACAACCCACAACCACGTACCACCACCCACCACCACATACCACCCACCATACACAGGATCCCGAGGATGGTGATGGTGCCTGATGGAGCATGACCACCATAACCCACCACTACACACCACTACACACCACCACACACCACCAACCACCAACCACCACCACGTACCACCAACAACCACCAGCAAAACACCACCACACACCACACACTGCCTGCAGGACATGAGGTGATGATGCCTGATGGAGCATTACCACCACCACACACCACCACACACCACACACTACCACACACCACCACACACCATACACAGGCTCCCGAAGATGGTGATGATACCTGATGGAGCAAGACCACTACCACACACCAACCACCACTACTACCCACCACAACCCACTACCCACCACACACCACCACTCACAGCACACACAGTACACACCATACACCAACCACCACCACTACCCACCACAACCCACTACCCACCACACACAGCACACACAGTACACACCACACACCACTACCCACCACCACTACCCACCACAACCCACCAACCACCACTACCCACCACACACCACCACACACAGCACACACCACACACCACTACCGACCACCACTACCCACCACCATACACCATACGCAGGATCCCGAGGATGGTGATGATGCCTGATACAGCATGACCACCACCAACCACCACCAACCACCACGTACCACCACCCACAACCACGTACTACCACAACCACCATACACATACACATGATCCCGAAAGATGGTGATGATACCTGATACAGCACGACCACCACCAACCACCACCAACCACCACTACAAATCACCACCCACCACCAACCACCAACCACCACCACGTACCGCCAACAACCCATAACAAAACACCACCACACACCACGCACTGCTTGCTTGATCCCGATGAGGTGATGATGCTGATGGAGCATTACACAACCACACACACCACACACACCACACACACCACCACACACTACCCACCACACACCACCACACACAGCACACAGCACACACCACTACCACACCACACTACCCATCACCACCACACCATACAACACAGGATCCTGAAGATGGTGATGATGCCTGATGGAGCACCACACACCAACACACACCACCACACACACCACACACACATACCACCACACCACCACACACACCTCGGACCACCATCAAACACCACCTTGTACCGCCAACAACCACCAATAAACCACCACCACACACCACCACACACCACCTCGGACCACCTTCAAACACCACCTTGTACCGCCAACAACCACCAATAAACCACCACCACACACCACCACACACCACTACACACCACCACCACACACCACCACACACCACCATCAAACACCACCACACACCACCACACACCACTACACACCAACACACACCAACACACACCACACACATCAACACCACACACCACTACCACACACCAAACACCACCTCGTACCACCAACAACCACCAATAAACACCACCACACACCACCACACACCACTACCCACCACCACCACACACCACCTCGTACCACCAACAACCACCAATAAACCACCACCACACACCACCACACACCACTACCCACCACCACCACACACCACCACACACCACCTCGTACCACCAACAACCACCAACAAACCACCACCACACACCACCACACACCACCATACACAGGATCCCAAGGATGGTGATGAATGAAGGAGCATGACCACCACCAACCACAACCACACACCACCACACACCACCTCGTACCACCAACCACCACCAACCAACCACCAACCACCATACACAGGATCCCGAGGATGGTGATGATGAATGGTGGAGCATGACCACCACACACACACACACCACCACACACCACCTCGTACCACCAACCACCACCAACCAACCACCAACCACCATACACAGGATCCCGAGGATGGTGATGATGCCTGATGGAGGTCTGGAAGCTGTCTCTGGGGATTTCTGGAAATCAGTGGGCTTCGGCACCATTTCACGATCAAATGATGAGTTAGTCGGATCCAAGTCTATTAGAGCACAAGTGGAGAAGGAGCTGGCTGAAAAAATGGCAGAGGTGAGCTGGACTGGGTCTGTGCTGGGCTGGACTGGACTGGGCTGGGCTAGACTGGGCTAGACTGGGCTGGGCTGGACTGGGCTGGACTGGGCTGGACTGGGCTGGGCTGGATTGGGCTGGACTGGGCTGGGCTTTGAGCTGGACTGGGTCAGCTTCCTTTTATCGAAATTCCAGCTTGATTTCGCCATCAAATGATTTCACGAAGAAATGATGAGTTAGTCGGGTCCAAGTCAAACACGTCAACCAGATCAGTTTCTGGTCCTCAATGCAGTTCCTAAATCAGTCGAGCCTAGGGTTGACCCCCCACCCCCCACCCCCACCCCACCCCACACACCCACAACACACATCACCCCTCCCCCATCTCCACCCAACCAGGCTCTGACTTGGGTTCTGGCAAGGAGAACGACGTGGGGTCTGACAAGCACCGCTAGGGCTACCTTACAGACAGGGTGCCCACCCCCCCCCCCCCCCCCCCCCCCCCCCCCCCCCCCCCCCCCCCCCCCCCCCCCCCAAAACACACGCACACACACCATTACTTTCACCCCACCCCACCCCACCACCACACCACCACCACCACACCACACACACACACACACACCCTCAGGCTCCAGAATATAATTATAGTCAATTAAACCATGCCGATGTTGATCATGAGAGAAAGACAGATAGATAACGCCCTCGGTTCCAAAAAATGTTTTGTCATACCCGCTGGTCTCCTCCAAGGGTACGGACTACAGAGCGCCCAATAAAGTTGTTAAAGTTGTTAAAGTTGTTAGGTACACATAAGTTGTTAAAGGACTAAAAACCGAATAACTTTGTTCAAACTTGATTTGTTTCTATTTGGTTGCATGGTTGGAAAGGCCTTGACGAGCTGATGCTCATGGACCCCCCTTGACCCCCTTGAGGAGCTGATGCTCATGGACCCCCTAGACCCCCTTGGACGAGCTGATGCTCATGGACCCCCCTTGACCCCCCTTGAGGAGCTGATGCTCATGGACCCCTTGACCCCACTTGACGAGCTGAATGCTCATGGACCCCCCTTGACCCCCTTGAGGAGCTGATGCTCATGGACCCCCCCTTGACCCCCCTTGAGGAGCTGATGCTCATGGACCCCCTTGACCCCCTTGAGAGCTGATGCTCATGGACCCCCTTGACCCCCTTGACTAGCTGATGCTTATGGACCCCCCTTGACCCCCTTGAGGAGCTGATGCTCATGGACCCCCTTGACCCCCTTGAGGAGCTGATGCTCATGGACCCCCCTTGACCCCCCTTGAGGAGCTGATGCTCAAGGACTCCCTTGACCCCCCTTGAGGAGCTGATGCTCATGGACCCCCCAGTCACCACGTGTTACTGCCTGGGTGTCCAGGGTATGAGGCCTCAAAATGGTGGCGGTGGGGGGGCGGTGGGGGGCGGGGGGTCTCAGGGGTGAAAATAACAATTTCCGATGATGTGGCCTGACACATGTATTCTTCCCCCCCCGATTATCAACGAGCAAATGATAAATGAGTTGGATCCGTACGATATTATGATACTCACGATATTCACCATATTCACGATATTTACCATATTCACTGTCCACCATATTCACGATATTCACCATATTCACTGTCCACCATATTCACGATATTCACCATATTCACCATATTCACCATATTCACTGTCCACCATATTCACGATATTCACCATATTCACTGTCCACCATATTCACGATATTCAACATATTCACCATATTCACTGTCCACCATATTCACGATATTCACCATATTCAGTATGTCCACCATATTCACTATGTCCACCATATTCACTGTCCACCATATTCAGACCCACTGTATGAATGTTACAGTCCAGGGGTAGGCCAAATAGGCAAAAGGGACTCGCCCAACCGCGATAGGAAGGGCTAAAAAAGAAAAGGCATTGATGAACTGAACTCCAAACAATCGTTTTACCAACGGGGGCCCTGAGTTTGTGCTACAGTGCCCTCCCACCCAACCAACCCAACCACCCAAGGAACTTGGGCAACCCAGAGGGGGTGCAGAACTGATTTTTGACTATGGCACAATCTCATGTCTTAAGTTTTCAAAAAGGGGTTATTTCTATTTAAAGGGGGAGGGGGGGGGAGGGGTCAGCCCTCCCCAGTTTTTTTAGGCATGGTGCGACCTATTTTTTTTTTCTCCTCCCGGGTATTGACTTATTTATTTATTTGGCCTACTCCTGGACTGTAACATACTTACCTATGTGCGCAGGTCAAAGACGCTGGGGGTGTCTTCGACGAGCAGTTGCCATGCAAGCTAGCGGCCTATATGAAGTCTTGGCTTCAGACCCTAATTTTTTTTAATGTATTTATTCATTTATTCATTTATGTGTCCCTTCAGTCTATTTGGCCTACCCCTCGAATGTAACATACTTACATACGGTATGTGCGCAGGTCAAAGACGCTGGGGGCGTCTTCGACGAGCAGTTGCAAGGCAAGCTAGCGGCCTTCATGAAGTCTAGGCTTCAGACCCTCATGGTCGAGTACAAGACCAAATTGGACACATACATGTCGTCTTTGGGAGCTGGGACCATGACCGAGGAGGAGGAGCAGAGTGAGCAAAGCCAAATTTTCATGGCGGATTTTGCAAAGAAGATAGCCGAGGCCTTGCTGTTTTCACCCAAGTAAATTGTAGAATTAAATGGTCACTGTAGCACGAACTCAGGGCCCCCGTCGGTAAAACGATTGTTTGGGGTTCAGTTCTGTCATAACTGCTAGGCTACGGGAGCATTGAGGACATCTTGCAAGATGTCCTCAATGCTCCCGTAGCCTGGTAGTTCTGACAAGTGCATCAATGCTTTTTCTTTTGAAGACCTCCCTATCACGGTTGGGCAAGTCCCTTTAGCCTATTGGGCATACCTCTGGACTGTAACATACACACAATTGAAAATGCGAAGTATCAAATATGTTGTTTGTAACTTTGTATGTTACAGTCCAGGGGTACCTTCATTATAGTAAAATATCATGGCCCTAACTCCCCTAAGTACGCCTACTTTGCATATTGTAGGAGGGGCACCACCATTCGAACTGAATCCTCGGTGCCGCTGGTTTGTGGCAGGAGACCCACCTCCTGGGGTGAAAGTCCTTTCAACAAACTTTTTAAAAAAGCGGACTTAGCCCAGGCGACACTTTCCGAGGCCTTGTTGTTTTCACCCAAGTGAAAATGTAAAATATCCAGATATCAAATATATCTAGGGCTGTCAACATCGTACTGGTTCCCGGATTATTTGTACGATACATGTACAACTACGATATCGTGTACCACTTTTCTTCGCAACTCGGCATAAGACCAAATAGGTGGTTCCAGGTAATAGCCTTAAAACTCAGAATGTAACATGTTTCGGCATTTATGGAGAGCCCATATCTGAAACATTCTGACAACCAAAGTGCGCCTACTAATTGTGTAGGAGTGGCTACACGTTCGACTGAGTCTTCGGGCACCTCGGTGTTGCTGGCTTATATTAGGACTTAGGAGACCCAGCTCCTGGGGGTGAAATTCCTTTCATAACTAAAAAAGTGCGCAGAAATTAGAATTACCGTACAAGTTTGGTTGCCTTCCATCATATCAATTTGCCGCCATTATATCAGACGCCGACAGTTTAAGGTACGCACTGTAAGAATTATGTGGAATGGGTCTAGACTTACGAGTTAATTGAAATTGAAATTGAAATTATTACATCCGAGTAATGCGCCACTCTCAGGACGTGAAGTTAAGAAGACCACTGCGTAAGCCGGAGCTAGCAATAGTTACCATACGAGTTAATAATACTTTCCGACTGCCGTCTTGGGCAGGAACAAACCAACATCAATTTCCATAGCATTCTTGCATTCTTGCATTCTTGCATTCTTCTAATCAAACAAGCTGTTATCAACCGTAATATGCATCTCTTCAATACGTACACTTCTTAAATTTCATGATCGCACAAGCCTATAGGTAAGATGTTAGCGAGTCCCGCATTTGTCGGGAACTAAAAGACAATTCTTTCAGCTACGTTTAATTATTATATTCTCGTGATGTACTCGTGTACTGCAACGCAGCCTCTGTGGCTGCTGTCCAGGCTGCGGTGGGCTCCAGTGACCCGGGACCAGGTCAGCCGCTCCGGAACTCAACCGTCTGACGGCCTGCCCCTTGGCGGCCGGCCCCTCAAATCGCAGGCTGCCAATGGCAACACATATCGCATCGCGCAGGTGCCTCGCTTCTGCCAAATTTATTCGATAAGCAACGCGTCAAATTAGCATGGGTCGACGCAGACAGGACAAGAAGCAGGGAAGTAACGCCACAGAAGATGGTGAGGGTCAGGAGCAGCACTTAGGGCGACCCGCGCATACCGAATTATTGGCACTGCATCCTTCGATCATCAGATGCTGCTCTCGCTGTTGGGCCGAAAGTTCGCATGGTGAACTACGGGGTAAACCAATGGTAAAGCTGTCCATTTCAGGTTATTCCGGGCCATTTTCAGTATATTTCCGGTCTATTTCCGGCTATGCACACACATGCACTCACAACACTGCTATGCACACTTCCCCCCCCCCCCCCCCACACACACACACACCACCCACCCTCTCTCACACACACTCAGCCTGATTGGCATCAAGATCAGGCAATCAGTAGAAGTTGAGTCCTGAGAACGAGTCTTTCCCCGCCGATGATACAGCACCTCTGGTGTTGAGTCCCCCCACCCCCACCCCCCCACCCCCACCCCACCCCACACTCACACTCACATCTCTCTCTCAACACACTCACACAACACACTCTCACCTTTGTGGCATTCAGTATCAGCACGAAATGACTCCTGAACAACACGCTTTCCCCAGCCATCGTGGCCACACAACCTGCGTGTGGTGACCCCCCCCCCGCAACCCCCAGCCGACACACACACCCACACACCCACACACACAAACACACACACTCACACCCACCACCCACACCCTCACACACTCTCTCCACACACACACACACGCACACACACACACACCACCCACGCACACACACTCTCACCGTGCATTCAGGATCAGCAGAAATTGTGAGCCAGCAGAACTCAGTCTTCCCCGCATGTTCATCTACGCTGGGTGTGTATCAATGCGTTATGCGCTCCAGCTGGTGATCCTGGCGAGCCGATGATAATATCTCAGCTTGGGACACCGCAACTGGAAGTAGCCATTGCGCATGGGAGAAATTGCATTGCAGGGGGGTGAGTGTGTGGGGGAATGATCAATACCTGATAGGGTCGTTTTTGAGTAATGTAAGGTAGCAATGCCGATGCCAGAGCTGTGACTGGCGGCCGATGTAAGATGCTCAGCTTGGGACACCGCAACGTGAATGCTGCAGTGGCTGGATGAGTTGTGGGTTGCAGGTGATGGTAGCCTTGACAGCTGATATGAAGATGCTCAGGCTGTCGGATCCCAATTGCAAAGGCCTTGGGCATGGGAGTTGAGATGTGTGCAGTAGAAGTGGGGGAAGATGGTGGTTAGGGTGGGGCGGGGAAGCAACTCGCCTGGCATGGTCGTTTGTGTAATATAAATAATATTAAATAAAATACTATAAATATAATATAAATATAAAGTATAAATATCAAGATATAAATAACAACAAATATAAAGGTTAAGTCATTACATAAACTGCAGTTCAAATGCTCACTGATCACAGCTTGTTTTCATCTTCACTAAAACCGTTTTTAATCGTCCGCGCTGTGCATTGTAGCAACCTCGGTTCCAACCCCAGTGCAGGCCACCCCAGAATCTTCGGAGAGCGGAGCGCGAAATCGTGCAGGGAAACCTGGGGGTTAAAGGCTAGCATTCTGACTACTTATCGACACTATCACCGGCCAGTGCAGCATCAGGAATGGAATGCCTTCCCCCCCAGAAGTGAATTCCTCGCATTAACATGAACCCTTAAGGGTGCGCAAAAAAGTTGGTATTGTTGTGTGTTTGGGTGTGGTAGTGGTCGGTGGGTGTGGTATTTGTGCGTGTTTTGTGTAAGTTCGTGGTGGTTGTTTGAAGTGGCTTGCGTGCCCACCACGTACGAATCGGTTTAAAATGGAATATCATGCTATGGAGCGTATAGTCGGCATGGTTAGCCCTTACAAGCTCGGTGAACTGATACCAGCGTAAATTGTGCACATGGCTGGCCGTTTTTAAAGCATGTCTAACGGGTACTTTTTAAATAATATTGACAAGTGCTAACCCTCGAAGGTCCCTGGAGCCCCCAGCGCGCATTGTTTTCCGCATATTACCAACAATTCGATCCTGAAAAACATTCTTTATCCCGCCACGTTAGCCTTCCAACGAATTATCGCTTAAAAAAAAAGAAAAAGGAAAATCAAAAAGTTTTTTTGTTTGTCCCGCTACCCCCTGAATTGCCCCAAAACACACCAAATCTATCAAGAAACTAATAAAAATCCACTTATGCCACACGACTCAACACTTACCCACAGCCGACCCGAAAGTCATAACAAGTCTAACCCTTCAAGAGTCCCTTGACCTTTTAAATAAATCATTTTTCTTTTTTTGGGAGCCATTTGAAAAGAAAACAACTGAACCTTCCCCTCGGCCATCGGAACAGAAAGCCCCTAGATGGTGTGGCTGACTCTCACAAGGACAGCCAAGCACTTGCTTCTTTGAGACAAGTACGGAGATGTACTGGTGGCGCCATGTTGATGGCAGTACGGATGGCCGAGACCGGTTTCGGAGCGCGGTGCTGGGCTGGGTCACCTCTGCTCCATTCTACATCCTGTGACTGTCTCTCCGGACAACAGTGCGTGCGGCAAGCTTTGGGGGGGTGGGGGAGGGTGGTTTTGGAAGTGGTGGGGTGGGGTAGGGTTGGGTTGGGGTGTTTTGAGTGGGTTTGGGTTAGGGGGCAATGTTTCCCCACCCATTCTCGCATTGTGACTGTGTCTCCGAACAACAAGTTGCGTGGGCAGTTTACTTTGGGGGGTGGGATGGGGTGTTCGGAGTGTTTGGGGTGGGTGGGGTGTTTAGAGTGTTGGGGTGGGTCTGGTGTTTGGAGGTGGTTGAGCGTGGAGGTGTGGGTGTTTTGGAGGGAGGTGTGGCTTGTTTGGATGGTTGGGGGTTAGGGGGCATGTTCCCACTCCATTCTGATTGGTGACTGTGTCTCCGGAACAACAAATGCGTGACAGCAAGTTTTTTTTTAGTGGTGGGGGTTGGGTTGGGGGGGTTAGTGGTGGGGTGTTTGGATGCGGTTGGGTGGGGTGGGGTGGGGTGGGTGTTTCATGACTGTATCTCCGGACAACAAGTGCGTGGGGGGGGGGGGGGGGGGGGGGGGGGGGGTTAGGGGGGGGGGTGTTGAAGTGGTTGGGGTGGGGGGGGTGGGGTGTTTGGAGTGGGTTGGGTGGGGGCATGTTCAATGGCCAGTAATCTCCTAGCATGCAAGTGCGTGGGCGGGTTTGGGGGGGGGGGGTGGGGTGTTTTGAGTGGGGTGGGGAGGGGGGGGTCAGGGATGGGCCACACACAAGGCTCATATATTAAGAACTCATTAGTGTTTCAAGACACTTTCCAGGAAATATGAACTGGGAAAGTGCGCGTCAGGCGATACACCCCCCCCACAGCCCCCCACCCCCCCTCAACCCGCACTTCCACCACACGAAAAACACACACGAATCACCAAAGGCACACCAGCCTTGAACTTGCCCTGCCCAGGTTTAATTTGTGACCCATGACAAGGACACAAATTGTGGCGTCAGCATTATGCCCCCCGACCCCAACTGCACACAACAATTAAGACCAGCCTTGCTCTTTGCCCTGCTGGTTTATTGTGACAATGACGAGGCTCCTGAAAAGTGTGCGTCAAAAATCTAAACCTCAAACATCTAAACCCTAACCTAAATTTGGTGCCCCTGGCCAGGTTTATTTGTGGTACACTGATAAGGACAAAAAAAAAAAAAGGTTTGCGCGTCAGCATATATGGACCAAAGAGCCAAGCTGGGGTCGGTGGAGGATTCAGGACGTACTGCCTGGGCACACACGCAGTACGTCACAAACACACATCTGCATTCATGGCACAGACAAGTAGCGAAGCCAAGTCCAACTCTGCTTGTTACAGATGAGGCCCAAGTAACTCTGCTTGGTTACAGGGTGAGGCCAAGTCAACTCTGCTTGTTACAAGGTGAGGCCAAGTCACTCTGCTTGTTTACAGGCGAGGCCAAGTCAACTTGCTTGTTACAGATGAGGCAAGTCAACTCTGCTTGCTGCAGGTGAGTACAAAAGGCCAGCAAATTGTTAGGGCGGCATTAATGCCGGCAGCGAGTAGACAGGGCAACACATCCCCGTGTCCATTGCAGAGCACCTTGGCTGCTTTACAGGAATGCGTGCCCAGTCCCAAAGCTTTGTCTGTTGTGAGTGAAAAAAGGGGTGCATTAAATCAACGGCAGCATTGTAAAACATGATGTGGAGAATAGCTTATAATAATAGCTCTTTCAGCTATCTCTAATATAAGAATACGCTGAAGCCTATTATTTTAATTTTATTATTATATATCATCTATTATTATTATTTTGACTGGGTGGTTTTTTTTGGAAAACCAACAGTCTGAAGGCTTAGTTAATCTATTATTAATTATATAATATACTAATTATTAATTATATTAACACATTATTTGAGGACGTGGTTTTTTGCAAACCACAGTCAAAAGAGCGACTGTGGTTTCGCCATAATGGTCTTTGACATCGCCTGGTCACACTAATTCAAAAGCTTGTTGCGAGTGAAACGAAGGGCTGCTTACAAAAAGTGGATACACCCTCCGCTTCAGTTCGCCATACCGCGCCAGTCAGAGCCTTTGTGGCCCAGGGTTACCCATTTGTCTGTCTGTCCAGACCGCCCCCCTCCCCATAGACAAAGCCTGACACGTCAGCCCAACATTTTCGTAACTGACTTGCTTCCATTGCCACCTTTCGTTCCGGTGACAAAACCTCACCAACAATTTGTAATAGCTTTGCTTGCGATCGCTGCATGAACTTTGTTCTGTTGCGAGTGAA
>JAJSRW010001167.1:0-26918 GCA_022414725.1 Microglena sp. YARC | reverse complement strand
GAGGCTTGAAGTGCACCAGGATGATGAGTTGTCTACAAGTTATGTGGTGTGTCAAGCAGTGTGGTTACTGTGGCGAGAGTCCTAGTTATTTTAAGTTTTTCCTCCCGGGTCGGCTGATGCCAAGCCACCTCCACATGCGATTGACACCGCCACACCGAGCATGTACCGTTCTTATATATGTTAGTAAGCGCGTTAAGCATGTGAGCCGTTGGCCCCCCACCTGCCTCCTCCCTCACCTCACCCATTCTGTACTGCCGGACTGTACAAGCCAATTCCTCCGCCCTGTCGCCCTTCCGCCTCTCGCAAAGTATAACCGGGTTGAGGAGTTTTGGCCATGTTAAATTTTAATTTAAAGGGTTTTTTAATAAATATAACCAATATATCTAATATGATATTTAAGACCATTTGCATTACATGGCATGTTAGGATGGCCGGAAATCGCCCTTCTCAGAGGCCTGCCTTGTCTTGCAGTCTCCCTAAGCCCTTCCATTATCGGTTTGTGGCCTTCCAGCTGTGTGTGTGTGTGTATCTGCCTCCTGCTGCTCCTATGAGTTGGGTCTTGCTAACCAGCTTCCCGTCCCCTTTGTACACTTCGAGTCCATTGGAGTATGAGTACGAAGTGCCCTCTGGCGGCGTGCACTCTCCCCTTGCACCACACACGCAGCTGCTCCCGCAGGTGTGGCGTTGTCGCCTTGATTCGTGCGTGCCTTCCTGTAGAGGACATGATACATACATTACGACAAATAAATTAAATCATAATAAATATAAATATGACCAGCCATAAACGGCGTGCACTCTCCACTGTGGCACACACACAGCTGCTCCCACAGTGTGGCCGTTGTCACCTTGGGATACGTGCGTGCTCTTTCTGTAGAGGACATGATACATAATAAAGAAATAATACATAAAAAAGAAATGAATGAATAGCAATATATGATCAGCCCATAAATAAATAAAATAAATGACCAAGCCCATAGAATGGCGTGCAACTCTCCAACTTGCACACACACAGCAGGGTACAACTTGTGCCAAATGTTCAGACCGCTGTAAGGCACTGTAAACGTCAAATCGGATCAGCGTTTTAGTGACTCAGAAGCGGCCAAAAACTGTGCGTTGCGCCCACAGGGGGATTAAAACCATGCGCTGTATAACACGCCATAGGGGCTCAATAAGCCGTCGCACACACCAGCGGCTGGATAGCTGTCCGTCGGTCGCGCGCGCTTGAGTAGGTTACCTCTGAGAGACAGACTGCTCCGGCAGTGTGGCGTTGTGCCATTGGACACGTGCGTGCTACTTATGTAGAGGACATAGTACATAATTGAATAAATATCAATATATGATCAGTCTCATAAAATCATTAAATAAATGATCATTACGAGCAAAACAGCGTTAATATCCCCTTGCCACACACGCAGCTGCTCCTGCACTATATGCCACCACTATAATATATATATATGTAGTATATGATAGATGATATATATAATATCAACTATTAGTATTAGTATTATGATTATATTCACATATAAACTATAGTTTAGTATATGATTATAATCACATATAACTATTAGTATTAGATACTGATTATATCACATATAAACTATTTAATAATTTAGTTATATCGCTGATTATATTCACGTATACAACTATTAGTATTGGGTTAGTATATGATTTAACACTCACATAATACTATTAGTATTCCAGTATACCAGCATGATATATCACATATAAACTATTAGTATTAGCAAGTATTAGTATAATGATTTAATCAATCACATATAAACTATAATATTAGTGATACTGATTATATTACATATAAATCTTACTGCTGAGAGACATCGGAAGCCTCTCTCAACGCCTCTAGGCTTGTCCACAGGATATAACTTCAATCGAGATCTCATTTCGCCACGGAGATCGCCTGGACCTATAGCGTCTCAGCTCTCTGTGGTTCATAAGGGCTGTTTAGTGTGTGTGTGTGTGTGTGTGTGTGTGTGTGTGTGGTGGTGGTTGGGGGGAAGAGTAAGCCCCTACCTGGTCAGGCAGTGCAGTTGCTGAGGGCTGTTTTAGTGGGTGGGTGGTGTGTGGTGTGTGTGTGGTGGGGTGGGGCGGGAGAGGAATTGTCCCTCCTGTGCAGCAGTGCAAGTGCAAAGGGCTGTTTAGTGGGTGGGTGGTGTGTGTGTGTGTGTGTGGGGTGGGGGGGGGGGAGAAAGTCCCTCCTGGTCAAGCAGTGCATAGATGCGAAGGGGCTGTTTTAGTTGGGTGTGTGGTGTGGTGGTGTGTGTTGTGGGGGGGAAGGCTGGTCACACTGATACTTGGGTGTAGGTTGGCTTAGGTTTGGGGCTTAGGTTTTGAGTGGTTCAGGGTTTAGGTGGTTAAGAGCTTAGATGGTTTAGTAAAGAGTGCTGACCAAGTACCTGTCGGTGGCATCCTATCTGTTGGTGCATCCTACCTGTCAGTGCATCCTACATGTCGGTGCATCCTACCTGTCGGTGCATCTACTGTCAGTGCATCCGATGTCGATGCAGTGCCTATATCTGTCGTGCATCCTACCTGTCAGTGGCTCCTACATGTCGGTGCATCTACTGTCGTGCATCCTACCTTGCCAGTGCATCCTACATGTCCCGATGCATCTACCTGTCGGTTCATCTCTCAAAATAAAAACTCCTCCTAGCAGCTGCAGCACTCTCTGCCACAGCAGCTACGCCCACTCCTCTGCAGCTTCGTCACAGCCTCGCCCCCAAGGCGATCAAAACTCACCCTAACACTATTTTCAGCGTTAGACCCGTCAATAATCTGGTAGTGGCAAAGGGGCGATATCCCCTTCAATGGGCGAGATCTCCCAGGGAAACTGGCGGGGTCGGGTCTTGCTGCCAGCTGGCAGGTTGCTACAGCAGGGACCTTGTGTGGCGACCGCCTGGCAGTAGCCGCCGCCAAGTGGCTTGCCAAGATCAGCCGATAGTTTGCCTTGGGCCGAGTGGGCCAACTTAGGGCGGCGCTTTCCTTCCGCCTGCGTGCATGGCCGCGGGGAGGAGGGCATGTACCTGCTGCTGTTTTGGCGTCCAGGCAGTACACGAGTTTGACAAGTGGCCCCTGGGGTCAGCCCCTCCTTCCTCCTTTGGGCACCGTTGGCATCAGTCGCACTATGCGGCTAATCTAGTCAGCTGAACAGAGTGAATATGTGAGTGAGTGTGTTGAGTGAGAGTGTGAGTCGTGTGTGAGTGAGTGTGTAAGCGAATGAGCGAGTGCATGTGTGTGAGCTTTCGAGCACCTGTCTGAGTGCCACTGACATGAATGCGTGGTGAGTGTGCGAGATGTGAGTGTGTGAGGAGTAATGCGAGCGAATGAGTAAAGTGCGTGTGTGTGAGGCTTTCGAGCACACTGAAAAGAGTGCATACGTGAGTGAGTGTGTGACTTTGTCTGTGAGTGTGTGAGCGAAATGAGTGTGGTGAGTGTGTCAGTGAGTGTGTCTCAAGCACCTGAAATAATATATATGTGAGCTGCGTGACTGTGTCTGTTGAGGGAGTGAGCGAATGAGTGAGGGGGCCGTGAGTGTGTGAGTGTGTTGAGCGAATGAGTGTGTGAGTGTGTGAGTGAAGTGTGGTCTCCAGCACCCTGAAGTAATGTATATGTGAGCGCGTGAAGTGTGTGTGTAAGGGAGTGTGTGTGAGAGGCCGCTCAAGACTGAACAGACGTGCATACATGAGTGAGTGGTGTGAGTGTGGTGTATGAGTGGTGTGGAGTGTGCGAGTGTTGTGTGAGGGAGTGTATGAGCGAATGAGCAAAGTGTGTAAATTGTGGTTTGTGTGCGCAAATGAATTAAGTGAGTGTGTGCGTGTGTGTGTGAGAAGAGTGAGTTTGGTGAGTGAGTGACGACTTAAGACTTCTTCAGAAATTGGAATTGCTTAAGCTCTAGAACGGGTCTGGAGCATGCCTCAGGTTGAACGCAACGTGATGCCTCTGACCAGGCACCCCAAGCATGAAGTTTGCGCCTTATTTACTGCAACTATTTGACTGATATTTAGCTATATTGAATGTTTTATATTGCCTGAGGCAATTTATCACGGCAGGACCGATCTAGAGGTGAACACGATTTTTCTTTCTCTGAGTGAGTGAGTACGTGTGAGTGTGTGTTTAGCCGGGAACTGGCAGGCAAACACCATCAGAATTGCCATAGCTCTCAGACCGGAGCATCTGCACAAAGTCTGATCATGCGCTATATCAAGGCGCCAAGGCAGCGGGACAGAAGGTGGAGCTGGAGCGACTCAGACTCGCAACGGGTCGTGTGAGAGCCAGGAAAAGCTCAGCACTTAGAGCATGAAAGCCTGTGCACATCATTTAAGTTAGAGCCCCCCCCCCCCCCCCCCCCCTCCTCTCTCCCCGGAATCTCCACATCGAGTTCCTCATTCTTCTGAGCCTGATACTGCTTGAACTTCTGTCCGCCCCCATCCCCCCTATCCACCCCCCTCCCCAACCCCACCCACCGCCCAAGACCCCACCCGGAGTCCCACCTGGAGCTCTCATCTTCTGAGGCCTGATACTGGCTGAACTTCTGCTGCAGATCCAAAACTCCCTGTCTGGCCGATTCACTGTCAAATGTGGCAGCCTCCACCTCAGCACCTACAGCGCTTCGCTCATACTCAGCCATGCGGCCGCTCGGCAGCGCAGCAGCCGATCCTTCTCGTGATAATGACTCCGACTCAAGACGCCAGGCGGCCCTCGGGCAGCTTTGCTGTACGCTCAGCATCTACGAACGAGCTTGTAACTCCTGAAGTTTGAGGAATGGGTGAAGTGAGCAAATGAGTGAGTGAGCAAGTGATGCACATGGCACTTTGGACATTCCCATGCCTGGTCCCCCCTTCCCCTCACCACCCACCCACCAAAACAAAAGGCAGTGGCGCACAACTCAGCATCTACACGAGCTTGCAACTCCTGGAATTTGAGCGAAATGGGTGAGTGAGTTAAGTGAGCAAGTGATGCAGATGGTACTATGGGCCATTACAATCTGCCCCCCCCCCCCCCCCCCCCTCCCCTAAAAAGCAAATGCCTGTAACGCTCAGCAATCTTACACGAGCTTGTAACTCCTGGAAGTTGAGCGATATGAGTGAGAGAGTAAGTGATGCATATCGGTAGTTTGGACCATTACATGCTAAGTCTCTCCCCCCCCAGCCCCTTTCAGTGATGTACATTGGTAATATGTGTAGACCAAATCGCTGGGATCGAAGAGTCGGGGGTTCGATCCCCCCTTGGTCGCTCTTGGCGTTGCAGGTCGTCGCCAACGCGCGATGGTAGCTTGTCCATTGAGGTAGGAGACCCGCTCCCCGCAGCCCGCGTACGACGGGCTCCTTAACACGCACAACCCACCAGGCGTTATCATTATCCCCCCCCCCCCCCACCCCTTTCATAAAAGGCATTGCCAGACTGCATCCAATTCGTGACTTTCAACGGTTATGCAAGTATACGTAGCCTTTTGGCTTAAACGCCTTTACTGACCAGACTAAAAACACACACAACTACCCACCGGGATGTGTTTGCAGGGTGCTGCTCATGAGTCCGCGGAAAATTGGCGGAGAGTGGTTGGGCAACGAAATCGAGAGGACCAAAGAACCAGTTTGTTAGCGAGACGATTGGCTGAAGTGTCAGGCCTTAGTCTCGGTCGCACGTCGGTCACACAAACAAACAAACGGACAGAGGGAGGGGGGGGGGGGGGGGGGGAGGGGGTCCTCCGCTAAACACTTTCAATAAATGAGCTTCCATAAATACCCTCCCAACACCTAAATGTGTATGACGGCTGCTCAGTGAGCGCGGCCTCTTAAGACTGACACTTGTTTTATAAAGCCTGGTGGGGCGTGGTATTAAGGGAGCCCTGTCGCACGGCGGTAGAGAACGAGCTGCTCCATTACCTGGACAGTGCTACCATGGTGGTTGACAGCTCTCAAGAGTACACTCATACCCAGATTGTTGTATAGTGGACTACGGGTGTGCTTTAGTGGTTCGCGGTCGCTGTCATCTGCCATGGTAGCATTGTCCAGGTAAAAACGCAGCCCGTTCTCTACCGCTGTAAGGCAGGTCTCCCTGAACCTCGCCCAAACCAGTTTTCAATCATTATGTTTTCTTAGCTGACCTGAAATGTGCTGCTCAGCGAGACGCAGCCTCTCAAGCTTAGATTGTTCTAAGTGGACCTAAAAAGTTGGCCCCAAAACACATAGAAACACAGCAATAAGTGAGCAGTCATATCTACCCTCAGTGGTTTAACCCCACCTGAATGTAATATGACGTGCTGCTCGGTGAGCCGCTGCCCGGCAACCTCTAGTGAAAAAAAAAACAATTACCTGAATGTTGCATGACGTGCTCTGCTCAGTGTATTAAAAAAAGCCGTCTGCCTGTCTAGCTCCATCTTCTGCCTAGCTTCCGACATTTGTTGATTACTCATCAACAGCTCATCAGAAAGCTGGGCCGCCTTTTTGAATGCGCTGCTGGCAGACACCTGCACTTGTGGTGGTGTGTTTTGTTTGTGTGTATTTATGTGTGTGTATTTTGTGTGTGTATTTATGTGTGTGTATTTATGTGTGTGTATTTTGTGTGTGTATGTTTGCATTTGTGTACATACCATATATATACCACGGTCCCAGCCAGAAAGTCTATGAAAAAGGATGTGCAGGACTCAACGGGTTTTGAACCTGTTTGCGGTCAAGTGACTCATTGAGCATACGTATACATATTTATATAATTCATTGGGTTCACATAAGGTGTTGTAAACGATGGCTTACATTGAGTACGGTACCAGCCAGACAGCCTGTGAAAGATGATGTGCAAGATTCGTGGTGGTGGGGTTTTTAACGGGTTTTGAAACCTGTATGCGGTCAAGTGACTCATTGATAAGGAACGGCAACTAACATTAGAGTTTGAAAAACTAATATGAACTAATATCATTACAGTGTCACAATAATATTTGTTTTTTCAAATAAGTTCAAAAGTCTGGTGAGACGGCTCGTCCGACTGATATCATTATATAATATGATATAATATTATTTATTCACTAATATTATATAAATATAGCCGAACTCTACTCATTGAGCATGCTTATACATATATTATATTTCATTGGGTTTCACATACACATACATGTACACATAATGAATTGGGTTGGATGATTTGAACCATGCCGCCATCTGATCAGACGATGAAACAGGAAGCACTAGATTCCAAAAGGGTTATGAAGCTCGCCTGCAAGGTCAGCTCGATGCAATCATAAGATTCATATATTCAAGGGGGTTTTGAAGCTCACCTGCAGCTACTGATTCGCTTTAACATATGTAGGGCCATTTGGCCCACCCCAGTATAGCTTAAGTCTAGGTAAAAAAGAAGGTACCCGGGGGTCACCGCAAAAAACAAAATGGCACACAACACAACTTCAGCTCGTAGCCGATTCGAAAAGATTAAATATTCAAAGGATTGTGAAGCTCACCTGCACTCAGCTTGTTGCCGATCAAAGATTTAAATATTCAAATATTCAAGGGTTATGATGCTCACCTGCAGCTCAGCTGGTTGCGTGTGTGTGTGTGTGGTGGTGGTGGTCGCGGGTGGGTGTGGGGGGTTGTGGGTGGGGGTACGTGTGTGTATGTGTGTGTGTGTGTGTGTGGTGTGTGTGTGTGTGGTGGTGGTGGTGGTGGTGGGTGGTGGGGGGGGGCGGCTGTGGGTGTCTCACCTGCAACTCGGCTCGTTGCGTGTGTGGGGTGGGGGTGGGGGTGGGGGATTGGTGTGTTGGGTGCGTGTGGGTGTGAGAGAGAGAGTGTGTGTGAGAGAAAAAGAGTGTGTGTGTGACTGTGTGTGTCTCACCTGCAACTCAGCTCTTTTGTCCTTTGTGTGTGTGTGTGTGTGTGTGTGAGAGAGAGTGAGAGTGTGTGTGTGTGACTGTGTGTGTCTCACCTGCAGCTCAGCTCGTTGTCGATCAAACCACTTGGCGAGCTGCTCCAGCTCCCTTTGTCATTTGTGCGATTCTGGCTTTGATACCTGGTAGCATAGGATCAATGTGTTGGCAGTGTAGGGGCTTAGGGTGTGGGGTTCTGGTCATTTGGGTGACTGTTTTGATACCTGGTAGCAAAGTTCAATGTTGTTTCAGTTTAGGGCTTAGGATTTGGGTTGGGGTGTGGGTTTAGGGTCATTTGGTTGATCTGGCTTTGAAACCTGTTAAACTATGGGTCAATGCTGTTCAGTGTACGGCTTAGGAATGGGGTTTTAGGGGTGTCGGGGTTAGGCCATTTGGAGTGACCTGGCTTTGGTAAACCTGGTAGCATAGGTCATGTTGTTCAGTGTAGGGCTTAGGGTTAGGGGCTTAGGGTGTGTGGTTTAGGGTCATTTGAGTGACCTGGCTTTGGTACCTGGTAGCATAGGTTCAATGTTGTTCAGTGTAGGGCTTAGGGTTTGGGGGTTTAAGGGTGTGTGTTTTTAGGGTCATTTGAGTGACCTGGCTTTGATACCTGGTAGCATATGTTTAATGTTGCTCAGGTTAGGGCTTAGGGTGTGGGGTTCAGGGTCATTTGGGTGACCTGGCTTTGATACCTGGTAGCATAGGTTCAATGTTGTTCAGTTTAGGGCTTAGAATTTGGGGTTTGGGGTGTGGGGTTTAGGGTCATTTGAGTGACCAGGCTATGATACCTGGTAACATAGGTTTAATGTTGTACAGGTTAGGGTTTAGGGTGCGGGGTTCAGGGCCATTTGGGTGACCTGTTTTGATACCTGGTAGCATATGTTTAATGTTGTACAGGTTAGGGTTTAGAATGTGGGGTTCAGGGTCATTTGGGCGACCCGTTTTGATATATGGTAGCATAGGTTCAATGTTGTTCAGTGTAGGGCTTAGGGGGCGGGGTTTAGAGTCATTTGGTTGATCTGGCTTTGAAACCTGTTAACATAGGTTCAATGCTGTTCAGTGTACGGCTTAGGAAGTGGGGTTTAGGGTGTCGGGGTTAGGGCCATTTGAGTGACCTGGCTTTGGTACCTGGTAGCATAGGTTCAATGTTGTTCAGTGTAGGGCTTAGGGTTAGGGGCTTAGGGTGTGTGGTTTAGGGTCATTTGAGTGACCTGGCTTTGGTACCTGGTAGCATAGGTTCAATGTTGTTCAGTGTAGGGCTTAGGGTTTGGGGTTTAGGGTGTGTGTTTTAGGGTCATTTGAGTGACCTGGCTTTGATACCTGGTAGCATATGTTTAATGTTGCTCAGGTTAGGGCTTAGGGTGTGGGGTTCAGGGTCATTTGGGTGACCTGGCTTTGATACCTGGTAGCATAGGTTCAATGTTGTTCAGTTTAGGGCTCAGGGTTTAGGGTCAATTGCACGACCTGGCTTTAATGCCTGGTAGCATAGGTTCAATGTTTTTCAGTTTAGGGCTTAGGGATTAGGGTGATTTGGGTGACCTGCCTTTGATACCTGGTAGCATGGGTTCGTTGTTGTTAAGTTTAGGGCTTAGGGTCATGTGTGTGATCAGGATTTGATACCTGGTAGCATAGGTTCAGTGTTTTTCAGTTTAGGGCTTAGGGTTTAGGGTCATTTGCACGATCTGGATTTGATACCAGGAGCACTCCCCCCCCCCACCCCTCCCCCTTAGTGAGGTGCTCAGAATGACCTGAAAAGTAACTCAAAATATCGCAATGATACATGCCATTACAGCCCCATTCTCAGAAAAATCGTTCGGCCGTACTGAAGTTTTTGCGGCCTGGGCTACTCCTGCCAGGATCAATGTTTTTCAGAATTAGTTTACTTCACTGGCCCCCCCTCAAACTTCATGGCCTCGCAACAAGGCTTACCGTTTATTTATTTAATGGATGTAGCTAGACGTTGTCAAATGCTCGAAAGGGACATGCCCAACCTCACCTGTTGACCTTTGCCAGCCTGGCCCACTTGACCCCCGTCCCTGCCTCCCGTTGTGGTTTCTTAAACCCTAAACCCAACCTCACCTGTTGACCTTTGCCAGCCTGGCCCACTTGGCCCCTGTCTCAGCCTCCCGATCGTCTCGCTCCCTCTCCACCAGAGCTTCATTCAGTCTTCGAACTTCATCCTCCAGATGAGCCATCTGAGCAGATAAGGGGAAAATTATAGTGTTTAGGGGTAGGGGGGGGAGGTGGTGTGTGTGTGTGTGGTCGGTGTGTGTGGGGGGGAGATGTATGGGGTGGTTGGGTGGGCGGGGGAGAATTTCATCCTCCAATTAGGCATCTGATCAAATAGGGGGGAATTATAGTGTTTGGGTGGGGGGGGGAGGTGGGGTGCGTGGGTGGTGGTTGGTGGTGGTGTGTGTGTGTGTGTGGGGGGGGGAATCTGCCTCGACATCCTTTCCACCCAAACCTCCCCAAAGAATGCCACCATTCCACACAACCATTGACCCCACCCATCCCAACCTGTGTTTCAGCCACAGTCGACTCTGCATAGGACAAGGATGCCAGGCAATACAAAAGGTCTTCAATTTTGCACCGCCCTTGTTTCAGACACATTTGCACACTCTTGCAATCTACCCCGACATCCTTTACACCCCTTATACCACCCCAACCTCCCCAAAGAATTCCCTCAATATAAACAACCTACACAAACATTGTTGTCACTCGGCCCCACCTTTCCGCCATATTGGGCTTCGCATAGGACAAGGATGCCATGCGACGCGAAAGGTCTTCAATGCAGGCTGACATTGTTTCAGCCACTTGCACACCCTTGTAACCCCCTTACACCCCTAATTAAACCCCGACCTTCCAAAAGAATAAACCCAGTCCACACAGACCATTGCCCTCACTTGGCCCCACCTGTGTTTCAGCCACAATGGGCTTTGCAGCAGACAAGGATGCCAGGCGTTGCAAAATGTATACACTTTTGCGCCACAATTGGTTCAGACACTTCAACTCTCATCTATCTTCCCAAACATCCCCAATTCCATCCCAACCTCTCCAAAGAATGCCACCAGTCCACGCAGACCATTGCCCTCACTCGGTCCTACCTGTGTCTCAGCCACGATGGGCTTTGCAGAAGACAAGGATGCCAGGCGTTGCGAAAGGTCTTCAATGCGGGCAGCCATTGTTTCAGCCACTTGCACACTCTTGCGCTCCACAGACGCGAGACGTGAATGCAGTGTGGCAACAATATCAGAGCGTGCGCGTTCAGCCGCCTGTAGGCGCTCTCGCAGCGTGTGGACTTCAGCCTTCCATGTTGCAACCTGAGTTTCAACATGTTTTCCAGTGTTCTGAGTGTGCATGTAAGTGTAAAGAGGTGGTGGTGGTGGTGGTGGTGGTGGTGGTGGTGGTGGTGGTGGTGGGGGGGGGAGGGCTGCAGGCGCTCCCGCAGTGTGTGCAATTCAGTCATTCATGTTGAAACCTGAAAAGGGGGGAGAGGTGGGGGTGTGGGGTGGGGGGGGGGTGGGGGGGGGCGAAGGGGGGCATCTATGGTGAAAGAGAAACAGAGGAGCAAAAATATGTGTTTTTAAGCGTTTTGAGTGTGAGTGTGTTTGTGTGAGGGGTGGATGTGTGGGGTGGGTAGGCTGTAGGAGGTCTCGCAGTGTGTGAACCTTGGCCCTCCATGTCGCAAAACTGCGTGTTAAAGTGTTTTTGCAGTGTTCTGAGTGTGAGTGTGAAAGGGTGGGTGGGGTGGGGTAGGGGAGGGGTGGGGGGGTGGGGGGGAAGAGGGGGCTGCAGGCGCTCTCGAATTGTGTGAACCTTGGCCGTCCATGTGCGACCTGTGCTTTAAAGGGTTTGCAATGTTTCTGAGTGTGAGTGTGAAAGGGTGTGTGGTGGGGGGGGGGGGATGGGGGGTGTGTGTGTGTGTGGGGGGGGGGGGGGGGGGGGGGAGAGGGGGCTGCAGGTGGTCTCGTAGTGTGTGAAACTTCAGCCCTCCATGTCACAAGCTGTACCAGGGGGATTCACAACTTGCCTAAGCTGGGTGCTGCACTTCATGGGTTGCACAAACAGAGAAGCTGGGTCAACCATCCCAACCCACTCAACCATCCCAACCCACTCAACCATCCCAACCCACTCAACCATCCCAAGCCAGACAACCATCCCAACCCACTCAACCTTCCCAACTTACTCAACCCACTCAACCATCCCAACCCACTCAAACATCCCAACCCACTAAACCATCTCAAACAAGACAACCATCCCAACCCACTCAACCTTCCCAACTTGCTCAACCCACTCAACCATCCCAACCCACTCAACCTTCCCAACTTACTCAACCCTCTCAACCATCCCAACCCACTCAACCTTCCCTAATTACTCAACCCACTCAACCATCCCAACCCACTCAACCACCCAACCCAACTCAACCATCCAAACCAGACAACCATCCCAACCCACTCAACCTTCCCAACTTACTCAACCCACTCAACCATCCCAACCCACTCAACCTTCCCAACTTACTCAACCCACTCAACCATCCCAACCCACTCAACCTTCCCAACTTACTCAACCCCCTCAACCATCCCAACCCACTTAACCTTCCCAACCCGTTCAACCATCCGAACCCACCTTCGCTTCTCACCTGTCTCAACCATATCAACCCACTCAACCATCCCAACCCACTTAACCATCCCAACCCACCCTAGTTTCTCACCTGTCTCAACCAAATCAACCCACTCAACCATCCCAACCCACTTAAACATCCCAACCCACCTTCGCTTCTCACCCGTCTCAACCAAATCAACCATCACAACCCACTTAACCATCCGAACCCACCTTCGCTTCTCACCTGTCTCAACCAAATCAACCCACTCAACCATCCCAACCCACTTAACCATCCCAACCCACCCTAGTTTCTCACCTGTCTCAACCAAATCAACCCACTCAACCATCCCAACCCACTCAACCTTCCCAACTTACTCAACCATCCCAACCCACTCAACCTTCCCAACTTACTCAACCCTCTCAACCATCCCAACCCACTTAACCTTCCCAACTTACTCAACCCACTCAACCATCCCAACCCACTCAACCTTCACAACTTACTCAACCCACTCAACCATCCCAACCCACTCAACCATCCCAACTTACTCAACCCTCTCAACCATCCCAACCCAGTTAACCTTCCCAACCCGTTCAACCATCCGAACCCACCTTCGCTTCTCACCAGTCTCAACCAAATCAACCCACTCAACCATCCCAACCCACTTAACCATCCCAACCCACCCTAGTTTCTCACCTGTCTCAACCAAATCAACCCACTCAACCATCCCACCCCACTTAAACATCCCAACCCACCTTCACTTCTCACCCGTCTCAACCATCCCAACCCACTCAACCATCCGAACCCACTCAACCATCCCAAACCAGACAACCATCCCAACCCACTCAACCTTCCCAACTTACTCAACCCACTCAACCATCCCAACCCACTCAACCTTCCCAACTTACTCAACCCACTCAACCATCCCAACCCACTCAACCTTCCCAACTTACTCAACCCTCTAAACCATCCCAACCCACTTAACCTTCCCAACCCGTTCAACCATCCGAACCCACCTTCACTTCTCACCTGTCTCAACCAAATCAACCCACTCAACCATCCCAACCCACTTAACCATCCCAACCCACCCTAGTTTCTCACCTGTCTTAACCAAATCAACCCACTCAACCATCCCAACCCACTCAACCTTCCCAACTTACTCAACCATCCCAACCCACTCAACCTTCCCAACTTACTCAACCCTCTCAACCATCGCAACCCACTTATCCTTCCCAACTTACTCAACCCACTCAACCATCCCAACCCACTCAACCTTCCCAACTTACTCAACCCACTCAACCATCCCAACCCACTCAACCATCCCAACTTACTCAACCCTCTCAACCATCCCAACCCAGTTAACCTTCCCAACCCGTTCAACCATCCGAACCCACCTTCGCTTCTCACCTGTCTCAACCAAATCAACCCACTCAACCATCCCAACCCACTTAACCATCCCAACCCACCCTAGTTTCTCACCTGTCTCAACCAAATCAACCCACTCAACCATCCCAACCCACTTAAACATCCCAACCCACCTTCACTTCTCACCCGTCTCAACCAAATCAACCATCCCAACCCACTCAACCATCCGAACCCACCTTCGCTTCTCACCTGTCTCAACCAAATCAACCCACTCAACCATCCCAACCCACTTAACCATCCCAACCCACCCTAGTTTCTCACCTGTCTCAACCAAATCAACCCACTCAACCATCCCAACCCACTTAAACATCCCAACTCAACTTCACTTCTCACCCGTCTCAACCAAATCAACCATCCCAACCCACTCAACCATCCCAACCCACTCAACCATCCCAAACCAGACAACCATCCCAACCCACTCAACCTTCCCAACATACTCAACCCACTCAACCATCCCAACCCACTCAACCTTCCCAACCATCCCAACCCACTCAACCATCCGAACCCACTTAACCATCCCAAACCAGACAACCATCCCAACCCACTCAACCTTCCCAACTTACTCAACCCACTCAACCATCCCAACCCACTCAACCTTCCCAACTTACTCAACCCACTCAACCATCCCAACCCACTCAACCTTCCCAACTTACTCAACCCTCTCAACCATCCCAACCCACTTAACCTTCCCAACCCGTTCAACCATCCGAACCCACCTTCACTTCTCACCTGTCTCAACCAAATCAACCCACTCAACCATCCCAACCCACTTAACCATCCCAACCCACCCTAGTTTCTCACCTGTCTTAACCAAATCAACCCACTCAACCATCCCAACCCACTCAACCTTCCCAACTTACTCAACCATCCCAACCCACTCAACCTTCCCAACTTACTCAACCCTCTCAACCATCGCAACCCACTTATCCTTCCCAACTTACTCAAACCACTCAACCATCCCAACCACTCAACCTTCCCAACTTACTCAACCCACTCAACCATCCCAACCCACTCAACCATCCCAACTTACTCAACCCTCTCAACCATCCCAACCCAGTTAACCTTCCCAACCCGTTCAACCATCCGAAACCCACCTTCGCTTCTCACCTGTCTCAACCAAATCAACCCACTCAAACCATCCCAACCCACTTAACCATTCCCAACCCACCCTAGTTTCTCACCTGTCTCAACCAAATCACCCACTCAACCATCCCAAACCCACTTAAACATCCCAACCCACCTTCACTTCTCACCCGTCTCAACCAAATCAACCATCCAACCCACTCAACCATCCGAACCCACCTTCGCTTCTCACCATGTCTCAACCAAAATCAAACCCACTCAACCATCCCAACCCACTTAACCATCCCAACCCACCCTAGTTTCTCACCTGTCTCAACCAAATCAACCCACTCAACCATCCCAACCCACTTAAACATCCCAACTCAACTTCACTTCTCACCCGTCTCAACCAAATCAACCATCCCAACCCACTCAACCATCCCAACCCACTCAAACCATCCCAAACCAGACAACCATCCCAACCCACTCAACCTTCCCAACATACTCAACCCACTCAACCATCCCAACCCACTCAACCTTCCCAACCATCCCAACCCACTCAACCATCCGAACCCACTTAACCATCCCAAACCAGACAACCATCCCAACCCACTCAACCTTCCCAACTTACTCAACCCACTCAACCATCCCAACCCACTCAACCTTCCCAACTTACTCAACCCACTCAACCATCCCAACCCACTCAACCTTCCCAACTTACTCAACCCTCTCAACCATCCCAACCCACTTAACCTTCCCAACCCGTTCAACCATCCGAACCCACCTTCACTTCTCACCTGTCTCAACCAAATCAACCCACTCAACCATCCCAACCCACTTAACCATCCCAACCCACCCTAGTTTCTCACCTGTCTTAACCAAATCAACCCACTCAACCATCCCAACCCACTCAACCTTCCCAACTTACTCAACCATCCCAACCCACTCAACCTTCCCAACTTACTCAACCCTCTCAACCATCCCAACCCACTTATCCTTCCCAACTTACTCAACCCACTCAACCATCCCAACCCACTCAACCTTCCCAACTTACTCAACCCACTCAACCATCCCAAACCACTCAACCATCCCAACTTACTCAACCCTCTCAACCATCCCAACCCAGTTAACCTTCCCAACCCGTTCAACCATCCGAACCCACCTTCGCTTCTCACCTGTCTCAACCAAATCAACCCACTCAACCATCCCAACCCACTTAACCATCCCAACCCACCCTAGTTTCTCACCTGTCTCAACCAAATCAACCCACTCAACCATCCCAACCCACTTAAACATCCCAACCCACCTTCACTTCTCACCCGTCTCAACCAAATCAACCATCCCAACCCACTCAACCATCCGAACCCACCTTCGCTTCTCACCTGTCTCAACCAAATCAACCCACTCAACCATCCCAACCCACTTAACCATCCCAACCCACCCTAGTTTCTCACCTGTCTCAACCAAATCAACCCACTCAACCATCCCAACCCACTTAAACATCCCAACTCACCTTCACTTCTCACCCGTCTCAACCAAATCAACCATCCCAACCCACTCAACCATCCAAACCCACCTTTGCTTCTCACCTGTCTCTACCAAAATCAACCCACTTAACCATCCCAACCCACTTAACCATCCCAACCCACCCTAGTTTCTCACCTGTCTCAACCAAATCAACCATCCCAACCCACTCAACCTTCCCAACTTACTCAACCATCCCAACCCACTCAACCTTCCCAACTTACTCAACCCTCTCAACCATCCCAACCCACTTAACCTTCCCAACTTACTCAACCCACTCAACCATCCCAACCCACTCAACCTTCACAACTTACTCAACCCACTCAACCATCCCAACCCACTCAACCATCCCAACTTACTCAACCCTCTCAACCATCCCAACCCAGTTAACCTTCCCAACCCGTTCAACCATCCGAACCCACCTTCGCTTCTCACCTGTCTCAACCAAATCAACCCACTCAACCATCCCAACTCACTTAACCATCCCAACCCACCCTAGTTTCTCACCTGTCTCAACCAAATCAACCCACTCAACCATCCCAACCCACTTAAACATCCCAACCCACCTTCACTTCTCACCCGTCTCAACCAAATCAACCATCCCAACCCACTCAACCATCCCAAACCAGACAACCATCCCAACCCACTCAACCTTCCCAACTTACTCAACCCACTCAACCATCCCAACCCACTCAACCTTCCCAACTTACTCAACCCTCTCAACCATCCCAACCCACTCAACCTTCCCAACTTACTCAACACTCTCAACCATCCCAACCCACTCAACCATCCCAAACCAGACAACCATCCCAACCCACTCAACCTTCCCAACTTACTCAACCCACTCAACCATCCCAACCCACTCAACCCTCTCAACCATCCCAACCCACTCAACCTTCCCAACTTACTCAACCCACTCAACCATCCCAACCCACTCAACCTTCCCAACTTACTCAACCCACTCAACCATCCCAACCCACTCAACCTTCCCAACTTACTCAACCCTCTCAACCATCCCAACCCACTTAACCTTCCCAACCCGTTCAACCATCCGAACCCACCTTCGCTTCTCACCTGTCTCAACCATATCAACCCACTCAACCATCCCAACCCACTTAACCATCCCAACCCACCCTAGTTTCTCACCTGTCTCAACCAAATCAACCCACTCAACCATCCCAACCCACTTAAACATCCCAACCCACCTTCGCTTCTCACCCGTCTCAACCAAATCAACCATCACAACCCACTTAACCATCCGAACCCACCTTCGCTTCTCACCTGTCTCAACCAAATCAACCCACTCAACCATCCCAACCCACTTAACCATCCCAACCCACCCTAGTTTCTCACCTGTCTCAACCAAATCAACCCACTCAACCATCCCAACCCACTCAACCTTCCCAACTTACTCAACCATCCCAACCCACTCAACCTTCCCAACTTACTCAACCCTCTCAACCATCCCAACCCACTTAACCTTCCCAACTTACTCAACCCACTCAACCATCCCAACCCACTCAACCTTCACAACTTACTCAACCCACTCAACCATCCCAACCCACTCAACCATCCCAATTTACTCAACCCTCTCAACCATCCCAACCCAGTTAACCTTTCCAACCCGTTCAACCATCCGAACCCACCTTCGCTTCTCACCAGTCTCAACCAAATCAACCCACTCAACCATCCCAACCACTTAACCATGCCCAGCCCACCCTAGTTTCTCACCTGTCTCAACCAAATCAACCCACTCAACCATCCCAACCCACTTAAACATCCCAACCCACCTTCACTTCTCACCCGTCTCAACCATCCCAACCCACTCAACCATCCGAACCCACTCAACCATCCCAAACCAGACAACCATCCCAACCCACTCAACCTTCCCAACTTACTCAACCCACTCAACCATCCCAACCCACTCAACCTTCCCAACTTACTCAACCCACTCAACCATCCCAACCCACTCAACCTTCCCAACTTACTCAACCCTCTAAACCATCCCAACCCACTTAACCTTCCCAACCCGTTCAACCATCCGAACCCACCTTCACTTCTCACCTGTCTCAACCAAATCAACCCACTCAACCATCCCAACCCACTTAACCATCCCAACCCACCCTAGTTTCTCACCTGTCTTAACCAAATCAACCCACTCAAACCATCCCAACCCACTCAACCTCCCAACTTACTCAACCATCCCAACCCACTCAACCTTCCCAACTTACTCAACCCTCTCAACCATCCCAACCCACTTATCCTTCCCAACTTACTCAACACACTCAACCATCCCAACCCACTCAACCTTCCCAACTTACTCAACCCACTCAACCATCCCAACCCACTCAACCATCCCAACTTACTCAACCCTCTCAACCATCCCAACCCAGTTAACCTTCCCAACCCGTTCAAACCATCCGAACCCACCTTCGCTTCTCACCTGTCTCAACCAAATCAACCCACTCAACCATCCCAACCCACTTAACCATCCCAACCCACCCTAGTTTCTCACCTGTCTCAACCAAATCAACCCACTCAACCATCCCAACCCACTTAAACATCCCAACCCACCTTCACTTCTCACCTGTCTCAACCATATCAACCATCCCAAACCACTCAACCATCCGAACCCACCTTCGCTTCTCACCTGTCTCAACCAAATCAACCCACTCAACCATCCCAACCCACTTAACCATCCCAACCCACCCTAGTTTCTCACCGTGTCTCAACCAAATCACCCACTCAAACCATCCCAACCCACTTAAACATCCCAACTCACCTTCACTTCTCACCCGTCTCAACCAAATCAACCATCCCAACCCACTCAACCATCCAAACCCACCTTTGCTTCTCACCTGTCTCTACCAAATCAACCCACTTAACCATCCCAACCCACCCTAGTTTCTCACCTGTCTCAACCATCCCAACCCACTCAACCTTCCCAACTTACTCAACCATCCCAACCCACTCAACCTTCCCAACTTACTCAACCCTCTCAACCATCCCAACCCACTTAACCTTCTCAACTTACTCAACCCACTCAACCATCCCAACCCACTCAACCTTCACAACTTACTCAACCCACTCAACCATCCCAACCCACTCAACCATCCCAACTTACTCAACCCTCTCAACCATCCCAACCCAGTTAACCTTCCCAACCCGTTCAACCATCCGAACCCACCTTCGCTTCTCACCTGTCTCAACCAAATCAACCCACTCAACCATCCCAACTCACTTAACCATCCCAACCCACCCTAGTTTCTCACCTGTCTCAACCAAATCAACCCACTCAACCATCCCAACCCACTTAAACATCCCAACCCACCTTCACTTCTCACCCGTCTCAACCAAATCAACCATCCCAACCCACTCAACCATCCCAAACCAGACAACCATCCCAACCCACTCAACCTTCCCAACTTACTCAACCCACTCAACCAATCCAACCCACTCAACCTTCCCAACTTACTCAACCCTCTCAACCATCCCAACCCACTCAACCTTCCCAACTTACTCAACACTCTCAGCACTTCAACCCATCCAACCCAACCACAAACCAGACAACCATCCCAACCCACTCAAACCTTCCCAACTTACTCAACCCACTCAACCATCCCAACCCACTCAACCCCTTCAACCATCCCAACCCACTCAACCTTCCCAACTTACTCAACCCACTCAACCATCCCAACCCACTCAACCTTCCCAACTTACTCAACCCACTCAACCATCCCAACCCACTCAACCTTCCCAACTTACTCAACCCTCTCAACCATCCCAACCCACTTAACCTTCCCAACCCGTTCAACCATCCGAACCCACCTTCGCTTCTCACCTGTCTCAACCATATCAACCCACTCAACCATCCCAAACCCACTTAACCATCCCAACCCACCCTAGTTTCTCACCTGTCTCAACCAAATCAACCCACTCAACCATCCCAACCCACTTAAACATCCCAACCCACCTTCGCTTCTCACCCGTTCTCAACCAAATCAACCATCACAACCCACTTAACCATTCCGAACCCACCTTCGCTTCTCACCTGTCTCAAACCAAATCAACCCACTCAACCATCCCCAACCCCCACTTAACCAATCCCAACCCACCCTAGTTTCTCACCTGTCTCAACCAAATCAACCCACTCAACCATCCCAACCCACACCTTCCCAACTTACTTCAACCATCCCAAACCCACTCAACTTCCCAACTTACTCAACCATTCCCAACCCACTTAACCATCCCAACCCACCCTAGTTTCTCACCTGTCTCAACCCAAATCAACCCATCAAACCATCCCACCCACTTAAACATCCCAACCCACCTTCACTTCTCACCCGTCTCAACCATCCCAACCCACTCAACCATCCGAAACCCACTCAACCATCCCAAAACCAGACAACCATCCCAACCACTCAACCCTTCCCAACTTACTCAACCCACTCAAACCATTCCCAACCATCCCTACCCAACTTATCACCCACTCAACCATCCCAACCCACTCAACCTTCCCAACTTACTCAACCCTCTCAACCATCCAACCCACTTAACCTCCCAACCCGTTCAACCATCCCGAACCCACCTTTTCTCACCTGTCTCAACCAAATCAAACCCACTCAACCATCCCCAACCCACTTAACCATCCCAACCCAAGTACTCACCTGTCTTAACCACCAAATTTCAACCATCCCAACCCATCAACCTTCCCAACTTACTCAACCCATCCATCAAAACCCACTATCAACCTTTCCATACAACTTACTCAAACCCTCTCAACCATACCTTCCCAACTTACTCAAACTCCCCAACCTACTCAACCCACTCAACCATCAACCAACCCCACTTCATCTTCCCAACTTACTCAACCCACTCAACCACCCAACCCACTCAATCCCAACATTACTCAACCCACTCAACCATCAACCATGCCCAACCCACTCAACCATTCCCAACCCACTCAACCCTCTTACCCAACCCCACCAACCATCCCAAACCCAGTTAACCTTCCCTTAAACCCGTTCAACCATCCGAACCCACCTTCGCTTCTCACCAGTTCTCAACCCAATCAACCCACTCAACCATCCCAACCCACTTAACCATCCCAACCCACCCTAGTTTCTCACCTGTCTCAACCCAAATCAACCCACTCAACCATCCAACCCACTTTAAACATCCCACACCCACCTTCACTTCTCCCACCCGTCTCAACCTTCCCCCAAATCAACCATCCCAACCCACTCCAACCATCCGAACCCACCTTCGCTTCTCACCTGTCTCAACCAAATCAACCCACTCAACCATCCCAACCCACTTAACCATTCCCAACCCACCCTAGTTTCTCACCTGTCTCAACCAAATCAAACCCACTCAACCATTCCCAAACCCACTTAAACATCCCAACTCACCTTCACTTCTCACCCGTCTCAAACCAAATCAACCATCCCAACCCACTCAACCATCCAAACCCACCTTTGCTTCTCACCTGTCTCTACCCAAAATCAAACCCCACTTAACCATCCCAACCCACCCTAGTTTTCTCACCTGTCTCAACCAAATCAACCATCCCAACCACACTCAACCTTCCCAAACTTACTCAACCATCCCAACCCACTCAACCTTCCCAACTTACTCAAACCCTCTCAACCATCCCAACCCACTTAACCTTCCCAACTTACTCAACCCACTCAAACCATCCCAACCCACTCAACCTTCACAACTTACTCAACCCACTCAACCATCCCAACCCACTCAAACCATCCCAACTTACTCAACCCTCTCAACCATCCCAACCCAGTTAAACCTTCCCAACCCGTTCAACCATCCCGAACCCACCTTCGCTTCTCACCTGTCTCAACCAAATCAAACCCCCACTCAACCAACCATCTCACTTAACCATGCCCAACCCCAAGCCCTAGTTTCTCACCTGTCTCAACCAAATCAACCCACTCAACCATCCCAACCCACTCTTAAACATCCCAACCCACCTTCACTTCTCACACCGTCTCAAAACAAATCAACCATCCCAAACCCACTCAACCATCCCAAACCAGACTCAAACCCACTCAACCATCGCCAACCCTTACTCGAACATCCCAACTACACTCCAACCCTTCCCAAACCACACTCCCAACCCCAGCTCACCTACTCAACCGCACAACCCTCAACTCAACGCCATACCCCGAAACCCACTCATCCCACCCACCATCCCACCCAACCACCTGACAGACCATCCCAAACACTCAACATTCACCGTTCCCACTTCAAACTCGCCAACCTCAACCAATTTCCCAAACCCACTCAACCCCTCTCAACCATCCCAACCCACTTCAACCTTCCCAACTTACTCAACCCACCTCAACCATCCCAACCCACTCAACCTTCCCAACTTACTCAACCCACTCAACCATCCCAAACCCACTCAACCTTCCCAACTTACTCAAACCCTCTCAAACCATCCCAAAAACCACTTAACCTTCCCAACCCGTTCAACCATATTGAAACCCACCTTCGCTTCTCACCTGTCTCAACCAAATCCAACCCACTTAACCATCCCAACCCACTCAGGTTTCTCACCTGTCTCAACCAAAACAACCCACTTCAACCATCCCAACCCACTTCACTTTCTCACCCGTCTCAACCAAATCAACCATCCCAACCCACTCAACCATCCCAACCCACTCACCATCCCAAACCAGAACCATCCCAACCCACTCACCTTCCAACAAAAACCTTCACCCAGTCTCACTCAACCCAACCACTTCCCAAACCCACTCAACCTTCCAAACTCAATCCAACCCACTTCAACGCATCCGCAACCCACTCAACCTTCCCAATTACCCCAACCCACTCAACCCATCCCAACCCACTCAACCTTCCCAACTTACTCAACCTTTTCCCCCACTCAACCATCCCAACCCACTCAACCTTCCCCAACTTACTCAACCCTCTCAACCATCCCAACCCACTTAACCTTCCCAACCCGCTTCAACCATCCGAAACCACCTTCACTTTCTCACCTGTCTCAACCAAATCAACCCACACCAACCATCCCAACCCACCTTAACCAATCCCACCCACCCCTAGTTTCTCACCTGTCTTAACCAAACAACCCACTCAACCATCCCAACCCACTCAAAACCTTCCCAACTTACTCACCATCCCAACCCACTCAACCTTCCCAACTTACTCAACCCTCCTCAACCATCCCAACCCACTTATCCTTCCCCAACTTACTTCAACACACTCAACCATCAAACCAACCCACTCAACCTTCCCAACTTACTCAACCCAACTCAACCATTCCCAACCCACTCAAACCATCCCAACTTACTCAACCCTCTCAACCATCCCAACCAGATTAACCTTCCCAACCCGTTCAACCATCCGAACCCACCTTCGCTTCTCACCTGTCTCAAACCAAATCAACCCACTCAACCATCCAACCCACTTAACCATCCCAACCCCCACCCTAGTTTCTCACCTGTCTCAACCAAAATCAACCCCACTCAACCATCCCAACCCACTTAAACATCCCAACTCACCTTCACTTCTCACCCGTCTCAACCAAAAATCAACCATCCCAACCAACCAACCATTCCAAACCACCCTTTGCTTCTCTCACCTGTCTCACCAAAATCAACCCCACTTAACCCATCCCAACCCACTTCCCAACCATCCCACACCTCCCTAAGTTTCTCACCCTGTCTCAACCAAATCAACCACCTTCATCCAACCCACTCAACCCTTTCCCAACTTACTCAAACATCCCAAACCCACTCAAACCTTCCCACTCAACTTGACTTCAACCCCTCTCAAACTTCCCAACCCACATTAACCTTGCCCAACCTTCAAACCATCCAAAACCCACTCAACCTTTCACAACTTACTCAACCATTCTCAACCATCCCAACACCACTCAACCATGCCCAACTTACTCAACCATCCCAACCCAGTTAACTTAACCGGTTCAACCCCGAACCCACCCTTTCTCACCTGTCTCAAGCCAAATCAACCCACTCAACCATCCCAACCCACTTAAACGCATCCCAACCCACCCTCACCTTTCTCCAACGCAGAATCAACCCATCAACCATCCCAACACTCAAACATCCCAAGGCCCCACCTTCGCTTCTCACCTTCTCAACATCAAATTCAACCATCCCAAGCCCAACATTCAACCATTCCAACCCAACCACTCAACACTTCTTCACAACCCACGATCACCAAATCACACCATCCCAACCCACTCTCACATCTGTTCAACCACCACATTCAACGCATCCCACCCAACCCACTCAACTCATCCCAAACCACAACATCCAGAACCCAGTCAACCTGTATTCACCAGTACAACCCACTCAACCCCCAAACAACTTGACTCAACACGTCAACTCAACTTCCCAACTTACTCACACCTACACTCAAATCCCAACCCACTCAAACTCTCCAACTCCTTACTCAACACTCTCAACCATCCCAACCCACTCAATACCATTCCAACAAACCCAGACAACATCCCAACCCACTCAACCTATCTCTGTGCCCAACTTACTCAACCCACCAACCATCCGGATTTGTATCAACCCACTCACCCTACTCAACCATCCCAACCCATCAACCTTCCCAACTTACTCAACCATACTCAACCATACCCAACCACTCAACCTTCCGCAACTTACTCAACCAGCACTTCCAACCATCCCAACCAACTCAACCTCCCAACTTTACTCAAACCATTCTCAACCATCCCAACCACTTTAACCTTCCAACCCGTTTCAAACCATCCGAACCACCTTCGCGCTTCTCACACTGTACTCAACCCAATCAACCATTAACACCCACCGCACTTAACATCCCCAACGCCACTTCAGGTTTCTCACCTGTCTCACCCAAGAACAACCCCCTCAACAAATACCAACCACCTTCACTTCTCACCCGTGACTCCAACCAAATCACCATACCCAGACCCACTCAACCATCCCCAACCACACTCAACCATACCAAACCAGACAACCATCCCAACCCACTCACCTTCCAAAACATACTCAACCCACTCAAACCATCCAACCACACTCAACTTCCCCAACCATCCCAAACCACCTCAACCATACCGACCCACTCAACATCCCAAAACACAGACAATAAACCATTACCAACCACATCAACCTTCCACATTACATCAACCCACTCAACCATCCCAACCCATCTCACCTTCCCAATATACTCAACCCACTCAAGAGCCATCCCAACCCACTCAAACCATCCCAACTTACCAACACTCTCACCATACCCAACCACCTTAACGCTTTCCAACCGTTCAAACCCATCCGAAACCCACCTTCATTCTCACCTGTCTCAACACTAAATCAACCCACTACAACCATCCCACCCACTTAACCCATCCAACCCACACTAGTTCATCACCTGTCTTAACCAAATCAACCACTCAACAATCCACCCACTCACCTTTCCCAACTTACTTCACCATCCGCCAACCCACTCAACTGTCCCAACTATACTCAACCCTCCTCCATCCACAGCCAACTTTATCCTTGCTTCAACCTACTCAACCCACATCAACCATACCCAAACCCGGCTCAACCTATCCAACTAACTCAACCCACTCAAACCATACCCAACCCATCAACCATTCCAATATACTACAAATACCCTCTCAACCATCCAACCACAGTTTAACCTTCCAACCCCGTTCAATCCATCAGCCCGAACACACCTTCGCTTCTCACCTGTCTCAAACCAAATCAACACCACGTCAACCATAATCCAAGAACTCTTAAACGACAACGCGACCCACCCTAGTGTTCTCACCTGTCTCCAACACAATCAACCGCACTGCACCATATCCCAACCCACTTAAACATCCCAACTCACTTTCGACTTCTCACCCGTCTCAAACGCAAAATCAACCATCCCAACCACTCAACCATCCAAACCCCACCTTGCTTCATCACCTGTCTCTACCAAATCAACCCACATTAACCATCCCAACCCACTTAAACATCCAACCCACCTAGTTATCTACACCTGTCTCAACCAATCACACACATGCCCAACCCACTCAACCTTCCCAACTTACTCAAACCTACCCAACCCACATCAACCTACCCAACTTACTCACCCTCTCATCCATCCCAACCCAGGTAACTTTCCAACCGTTCACCTATCTCCCGAACCCACCTTCGCTTCTCACCTGTCTCAATCAATCACCGGAGCGTATAACCATCCCAAGCCCACTTAACCATCGCCCACCACCCTAGTTTCTCACCTGTCTCAACAAATCAACCCACTCAACATTTCCAACCACTTAAACAGGTCCACGCCACCTTCACTTCTGCAACGGCGAAACTCAACCAAATCAACACCATTTCCAACCGCATCGCGAGAGAGTGGCGGAGTTCCGAGCCCACCTCGCTTCTC
>JAJSRW010000940.1:0-28873 GCA_022414725.1 Microglena sp. YARC | reverse complement strand
CGTGAAACCCAATCACGGGGCATGACTCAACAGAGGGCGTGACCAACAAGGACTGTGAACCCCTACAAGGACTAGCCATCCAACAAGTGATGTGACCCAACAAGGGGCGTGCCCAACAAGGGGCGGAACTCAAACAAAGGGCGTGACCCAAACAAGGACTGTGACCCAACAAGGACTGTGACCCAACACGGACTGTGACGCCAACAAAGGGCATGTGCCTTCAACAGAGGGGCGTTGTCCAACAGGGCAGTGACCCAACAAGGGGCGTGAACCCCAACAAGCGGGCGTAACCGCAACAAGGGGGGAAATGACCAGACAAAGGAGCAGTGACCTCACCAAGGGGTGACCCAACCAAGGGGCGTGACCATACTAAGCGGGCCTGACCCAACAAGGGGCATGCGTTTAACCCAAACAACGTGGACCCACAAACGACCCAACAACTGTGACGCACAGGTCAATGCTACATAGGACTTCTAATATAGTGACAACAGCGAGGTGTTAAGCCCTATCGAAACAAGACCGCAGTTAGGATGCCAACAAAGGACTGTTGACGCCTGGCTAACAAGTGTGACCACAACGAGATAAGGAGGCGTGACAACTCAACAAGGCAATCAGACTCCAACAAGCGGCGTGTCCTCAACTAGGAGAATGACGCCAGCTACAGAAACGGTGACCCGCAAGTGACCAACAAGACTGTGTTTGCTCAGCCTGAGGCATGGCATACATCAGGTTTCCTGTTTCTGCAACAAGATTGTTGGAAACCAGAAAGAGGACTTGGGACGGCAACAAGGGACTTTGTGACCCAACAGGGGGAACTATTGACCAACAAGGACTTGGTTGACCACAAGGAGGGCGGTTTGACCCAACAAGGAACTGTGGACCAACAAGCATTGTGACCCAACCAAGGGGACGTGGGTTGGACCAAACAAGGAAATGTGGACCGAAAGGGGACTGTGGACGCACATGGCGGTTGACTAGAGAGGGGGCGTGGACCACAAGGGGCGGTGACCCAACAAGGGTGGGTGACCCGCAACAAAGGGCGTGACCCAACAGGACTGGTTGGAACCACAAGAACTGTGACCCAAACAAGGGACTGGTGACCCAAAGAAGGAATGTGGCCCAACAAGAGTCGTGACCCAAGAAGACTTAGTGACTTAACAAAGACCGCGACCAATAAGGGGCGTGACCCAAAGAAGGACTTGGTGACCCAACAGATTGTTGAACCCAACAAGGCTAGTGACCAACAAGGGGCGTACCGCACAGAGGGTGCGTGCCCAACAAGGGACTGTGTCGAACAAGGACTGGTTGACCCAGACAAGGGGCGTGACCCAACATAGGACTATGACCCAAAAAAAGGACTTGTGCCAAAAGGGGCCGTGACCCAACAAGACTGTGACGCCCAAGGACTGTGACCAACAAGGACTGTGACCCAACAAGGATGTGACCAACAAGGGGCGTGACCAACAAGACTGTGACCAACAAGGGGTGACCCACAACTGACTATGACCCAACAAGGGGCGTGAACCAACAAGGAGTTGTTAAACCACAATGGGGCGTAACTAACAAGGACTGTGACCCAACAAGGACTGTGACCAACAAGAGGCGTGACCAACAAGGGTGTGACCAACAAAGGATTTGTGACCCACACAAGGGACTGTGACCCAACAGGGGCGTGACCCGACAAGGATTGGTGGACCTAACAGAGGACTGTGACGCCATACAAGGACTGTGACCCACAAGGGGGGCGTACCAACAAGGACTTTGACGCAACAACCGACTATGACCCAACAAGGGGTGACCCAACAAGGAGTGTTGACCGCAACAAGGGGGCGTGCCCAACAAGGATCTGTGACCCAAGCAAGGACTGTGACCACAAGGGGCGTGACAACAAGGGGCGTGACCCCAAGGACTTGTGGTAGCAACAGGTGTGACCCAACAGGGGCGTGACCACAACAAGGAGTGGTGCCCCCCCCAAACAAAAGGGGGGCCCGGGGTGACCCCAAAAAAACCAAGGGGGAAAAAAAAAAAAATTGGTGACCCCAACAAGGGGGGACCCAACAAGGACTGTGTGCGCAGCAAGGACTGTGAACAACAAGGACTGGGACCCACAAGGGGCGGTGACCAACAAAGCTGTGACCACAAGGACCTGTGACCAACAGGACTCGTGAACAACGGGGCGTGGCAACAAGGACTGTATATTCGCAACAAGGATGTGACACAACAAGGACCGTGACAACAAGGGGCGTGAGCGCACAAGGACTGTGACCTATAGGACTGTGCCCAACAAGGACTGTGACCACAAGGGGCGTGACCAACAGGGGCGTGAACCAACAAGGACTGTGACCAACAAGGACTGTGACCAACAGGCGCTGACCAACATAGGAATGACCAACAAGGGGTCGACAAGAAGGGGCATGACAACATGACGGTGACGGCCAGCAAGGGGCGTGACCCAACAAGGACTGTTACCAGACAAGGACTGTGACCGCAAAAAAGGACTGTGACTGCAAGCAAGACTGTGACCAACAAGGACTATGACCCAAAAGGATGTGACTGGCGCAAAAGAGGCGTGACCCAAGCAAGGAGTGACACACAAGCACTGTGACGCAAAGAGACTCGTGACCGAACAAGGATTGACCATACAAGGACTGTGACCACATGGGGCGGTGACCTAAGAAGGGGGCGTGGACCCCACAGGGGCGTGACCCAACATAGGGGCGTGACCAAGCAAGGGGCGTGACCTAAAAGGACTGTGGACCCAACAAGGGACAGTGACAGCTTGACCCAACAAGGATTGACCAACAGGGGGTGGCCAACAAGAGTGTGACCCAACAAGGACTTTGTGACTTAACAACGGACGTGTTGTGACCCCAACAAGGAGCGTGACCAACAAGGACTGCGTGTACCCAACACCACGGGACTGACCTGTGAACAACCTAGACACAAGGACTCGTGACCAAAGGGGCGTGACCCAACAAGGACTGTGAACCCAACATGGGGCGTGATGTGATCCCAACAAGGACGTACCCCACACGGACGGACCCAACGAAGAGGGAGCGTGAACACAACAACGGGCTGGTGACCACCCATCATAAAGGGGGGCTGACCAACAAGGGGATGAACCCCCAACGAAGGACTACCCCAAAACAAGCGTGTCTGACCCAAACAAGGGCATGACCCACCAGGACTGTCAAGGACAGTGACCCACCCAACAAGACTTAAAGTAAGGGCTAACCCAACAAGGGCGTGACCCACACAAGGACTGTGACCCAAAAGGGGCGTGACCAAGGACTGTTGACCCAACAGGATTAAGGACTGTGACCAACAAGGACTGTATAATGACCCCAAGGACTGTGACCGAACAGGGCGTGACAACATGGACTGTAGGGGCCCGTGACCAACAAGGGGATCATGAAAACATGGGCTGAGATACGTTGAACCCAACCAGGATTGTACAAGGGTCATCCACGAATCCATCCGTGAGATCCACAAGGACAGTGACCCCCAACAAAGGGGCGTGACCCAACAAGGGCGTACCCAACAATGGGCGTGACCAACAAGGGCTGATATCCCAACAAGAACTGTTGACCAACAAGGACTGGTGACCAAGGGGCGTTGACCCAAAACAAGGGGCGTGAACCCAATGGCGTGACCCCAAGAGCGTGACCCAAAGACTGTACCCAACGAGGTACTGTGGAACAACTGACCAAACAAGGGCAGTGACCAAACAAGGCATGAACCCCATGATCACCAGCGGGGCGTGACCCAACAAGAGACTCTGACGAAACAAGTGGCGTCTGACCCAACAAGGGGCCGAACGTGTGACCCACAAGGAAGGCCCGTGTGACAACACCCAACAAGGGCTTGACACAAACAAGGGCGGGAACCAGTGGGCGTGACCAACAAGGCTGTGACCAAACAAGGGCGTGACCCTCAAAAAACAAGGACGTGCACCCAACAGGGCGTGACCAACAAGGGGATTCTATACTTTCCACCATTGTGACCCAACAAGGACTGTGACCCAATCCAAAGGACTGTGACCGAACATGGGCGTGCTAAGAAGGACCCAACAAGGCGTGACCCAACAAGGGGGGACTTTGAACCCCGTGACCAACAAGGGCGTGCTTAAGCCAACTAGGGGTGAGCCCAACAAGACTGTGACCCAACAAGACTGTGAACCCAAACAAGGGACTGTCCCAACAAGGCGGACCCAGACAAGGACTTGTGGACCCAACAAGGACTGACCCAACAAGGACTGTGGACCAACAAGGGGCGTCGACCCAAACAAGGACGTGACCCAACAAGGGGGTGACCCAACAGGGTACTAACAAACTGTGACCCCAACAAGAGACTGGACCCAAACCCATTGACCCAACAAAGGGGCGTAGAACCCAACAGGGGCTGTGACACAACAACTGGACCCAACAAGGAACTGTGACCCCCAGTGAACAAGGGCGGGCGATGGACCACAGGGGGTGACCCAACAAGACTGTGACCAACAAGGACTGTGACCCAACTTAAGGGGCTGACCCACAAGGGGCGTGAGACCCAACAACGACAAAACTGACTGAGGTGACCCACAAGTGGGGCGTGACGGCCACAAGGACTGTGACCAAACAAGGAACATGGCAGTGACCCAACAAGGACTGTGACCCAACAAGGACTGTGACCAACAAGGGGCGTGACCCAACGTGAGGGAAACTGACTGTGACCAACAACAAGGGCCGTGACCCAACAGGATCTGTGACCAACGAGGACTGACCCAGGGGCGTGACCAACAAGGACTGCTGACCCAACAAGGACAAGGATTGTGACAAAGGATGTGAGCAACAACAAGGAGGCCGCGTGGCGACAACGACCCAGGACTTTGGACCCAACAAGGACCCAACAACTGACCCAGAAGTGACCCACTGTGACTGTGACAAACCATGGGACAACAACATGGGGCTAGTGACCCAAACAAGGGATCCAAACGTGACCCAACAAGGCAGTGACCAACAAAGACGTGACCCAACAAGGACAATGTTGACAACAACAAGGACGACAAGTGTACCCAACAAGGGGCGATGACCCACACACGGGGCGTGAACACCAACAAGGGCGGACCCAACAAGGGCGTGATCCCAACAAGGGACGTGATGTGGCCCAATAAGGCTGTGACTGTGACCAACAAAACTGTTGACCCAATCAAAGAGAACCCACACGGGGTGTGACCAAAAGGGGCGTGGACCAAGAGGCGTGAGGGGGCGTGAACAAGGGCGACTGACCCACAAGGACTTGTAACAAAGGACCGAGACCCAAACAAGGGCTGGTGACCCAACAAGGACTCCCAACAAGGTGACCCAACAGCGGGCAGGGGCGTGGAAACCCCAACAACTGACCAACCCAAGAGGGCGTGTACCCAAACAACTGTGACCAACAAGGATACTGTACCCAACAAGGCCCAACAAGGTGACCCAACAAGACCCACAAGGGCAAGGTGGTGACCCAACAAGGACTGTTGCAGTGGGACCCAACTGATGACTGTGATACCCAAACAAAAGGACTATTTACCCACGTGACCCAACAAGATGAGAGCACACCCAGGACTAATGACCCAACAAGATCCCAACAAATGGTGATGCTGACCCAACAAGGGGGTGGTGACCCCAACAAGGGCGTGACCCAACAAGGACCCAAGACCCAACAACCGACCACACAAAGGGCGTGACCCAAACAAGGGCTGACCCAACAAGGGGCAAGAGTGTGACCCAAACAAGGTAAACCGAAAAGGGGCAATAAGGGGCGTGATTACAAGGGCACTGTGGCCCAATAAGGAATGTGACCCAAGAAAGGGCAACTGTGAAAGACTGACCCAACAACGGGTGAGCCAAAGGACAACAAGGACTGACCCACAAGGGCGTGAACCCCAACTAAGGACTGTAGACCCAACAAGGGCGTGACCCAACAAATGGGCCGTGACCCAACCAAGACTGTGACCCAAGGAACAAGGGGCGTGACTATGGCCAACAAGGGGCGACCCAACAAGGATTGTGACCCAACGAAGACTGGACCCAACAAGAAGGAGGGGCTGTGACCCAACAAAGGAACCCAACAAGGACTGTGACGGCCAACAAGGATGTGACCCAACAAGGCTTGACCCCAACAAGACTTGACCCAACAAGGACTGTGACCCAACAAGGACTGTGACCCAACAAGGGCGCGTGACCCAAGGGTTTGAGGCGTGAACAAACAAGAGGGGCGGACCCAAAAGGACTGTGACCCAACAAGTGACCCAAACAACTGTGAGCCAACAACGGGAACTGACCCAAACAAGGACCTCAACAAGGCTGTGACCCAACAAGACACACACGGATGTGACCCAACAAGGACTGTGACCGTGAGCCCAACAGAGGATTGTGAACGGGGACTGTGACCAACAGCCAACAAGGGCCAACGTGACCCAACAAGACTGGACTAACAAGGACCGTGACCCGGTGACAAAAGGGGTGACCCGAAAGGCTGACCCAACAGACTGTGCCCAACAACCCACAAGACGGTACCCAACAAGGACTGTTGGACCCAGTTCTACAAGGGGCGTGACCACAAGGGCGGACCAACAACCCAATCCAAGGGGACTGTCGGACCCAACAGGAAGGACTGATGTGACCCAACAAGGACTGTGACCAACAAGGGCGAGGGCTTGACAGTACCATCCAACAAGGGATGTGACCCAACAAGGGGCACCCAACAAGGGCGTGACCAACAAGGACTGTGACCCATACAAGGACTGTAACCCAACAGGACTGTGACCAACAAGTGCGACGCCCAACAAGACTATGACCCAACAAAGGACAAAGAGCGTGACCCTTAACAAGGCGTGACCCAGACAAGGGGACCAAACAAGTGACCCAACAGGGACTGTGAACCAACAAACTAGGTGACCCAACAATGCTGTAGAAGCGAAACCCAACACACAAAATAAAAAACAAGGGAGATATACCCAATAAGAGTGTGGACCCCAACATCGTATCTGACCCAACAAAGGTGTGGGCCTTGACCGAAACAAAGATTGACCCGAACCCAACAAGGCGTGCCCAACAAGGACGGTGACCATGCAATGTGACCCAACAAACTGGCTGACCCAAGAATAAACAAAGTGTTGTGAACAACAAGGGGCGGGACCCAAACAATGGGCCCTTGACCCAACAACTGTGGAGGGCTGGTGACCCAACAAGGGGCGTGACCAACAAGGGCATAACGGACCCAGAACAAGGGCAAGGGCGTGACCCTTATATTAACAAGTATATACTAGGCGTGAACCAACAGGACTATCCCAACAAGGACTATACCAATATCTCTATTCTTACCCAATATCAAGGCTTTGACCCAACAAGCTGAACCAACTAGCGCACTGTGACCCAACAAGGACTGTGACCTACAACAAAGGACGTAACCCAACCAAGACCGTGCACTCAAAAGTACTCCCACACTAAGGGCGTATCTCTCTATATCTATATCTACTAAAACAAGAAATGCTCTGACCCTGTTGAAACAACGACTATGACCCAAACATATACTTTATCCTCTATAATTATTTTGACCCAACAACTGTGACCAACCAAGGCGGTGACCCAACAACGTTCATGACCAACAAGGACTGTGATCCTAACAAGGAGGGGCGTACCAACAAGGGGAGTGGTGACCCAACAAGGGTACCTTGACCCAAACAAGTGAGCCCTAACAAAACCCAACAAAACATTTTGGGACCCCAAGGCGTGACCCAACAAGGGGACCCAACGTGACCCAAACAAGTCTGAAGTTTTTTGACCAACAAGGACTGTGACAAGGGGTTTAACCCACAAGGACTGACCCCAACAAGGATCCCAACAAGGACTGTGACAAGGGGCTCCAACGGCAAGGGGGTAATGACCCAACAAGGAGGGTGACCCAAAGGGGCCATGTACCCAACAAGGGCGTGACCCAACAACTGTGACCCACAAGGGCTGACCCAAACAAGGGGCGTGACCAACAAACGGACCTTTCAGGGCGTGAACAAGGGGCGCGACTACCAAACAAGGGCGTGGACCCAACAAGGGGCGTACCCAACAAGAAGACTTAACAAGGGACTATGACCCACAAAGGGGCATGACCCAACAAGTGGCGTTATAGACCAAACAATTTGGACCGAATTGACCTTGTGATTAAAGCAGGGGCGTGACAAGGGCGGACAAATAGGTTGACCCAAACAAGTGCGTGTCAAACCCAACCGAAGGGACTGTGACCCCAACAAGGTCGTGACCCAACATAGGACTGATAGACCAACCCATGACAAAGGAACCCCAACAAGGAGACTTATGATCCCCCAACAATGTACCTATCAAGGCGTTTTGAAACCCCCCAAACCAAAAAATGGGGGGGCCTGTGAAACCCAAACAATGTGGACAATAAGGTGGACCCAACAAGGGACTGGACCCAACAACCCAAGGGGCGTGACAAGGACGTGACCCAACAAGGGGACCCAACAAAGGACTTGACCCAACAAGGACAGCTGAAACTTTGTGCCCCAATAGGATGTTTGGACCAACCAAAGGGCGGTGACCCACAAGGGGCGTGACCCAACAAGGGTCGTGACCCAAACAAGGGGCGACTTGAAAACCAACATGAAACCCAACAAGGGGCGTTGACCCAACCCAAGGACTGTGACCCACCAAGCGTCCAGTGCGTGATCCCAACAAAGGAGGAGTGTCCCAACACAGGGGCGTGACCAACAAGACAGTGAACCCAACAAAAAGGACTGTGACCAAGAAAGCAACGCAAAACGAACCCAAACAAGGAACTGTCCCAACAAGGGACCAAAGGTGCACACAAGGGGCGGGCATCCAAACTTTAATGATCCCAACTTAATGCGTGACCCAACGCACAATGATCCCAACTGTGACCCAACAAGGGACTTCGTGACCCAACAAGGACTTGACCTTAACAAAGGAACCGTTGACCCAACAACTCCCCTGAACATGGACTGTGACCCCAACTAAGGCGTCGACCCAATTCTTTTCCAAACATAAGTAAGCAAGACTGACCCAACCCAAGGGCGTGACCCCCAAGGGACAACCAGGGGCGTGACAGACTGTGACCCAACAAAGGTGACCCAAACAGGGACCAACAAATAACTGACCCAACGACAGGCGTGACCCAACAAGGGACTGACCCACACAAAGGACCAGAAAGATGACGATAATTTATTATCAACCTTAATTTAACAAACTGTGAGGCATTGACCAACAAAGGGGGCGTGACGCCACACTTGTGACAAAAAGGACTGACCGACAAGGGCAGTGGACCCAACAAGACCCAACTGTGTACCCCAACAAGGCGCGGACCCTCAAACCAAGGATACGTACCCACAAGGGGGGACCAAACATGAACCACACCGATTGTGACAACAGGGGCGACCCAACAACGGACACAAGGTGACCAAGAGACAAGCGGCCAAAATGACTTTGACCCAACAAGGGGCGTGGCTATGAGGTGACCAAACACTGAGACCAAGCCAGGAATATAACCCAACAAGGAGTGGTGACCCAAACAAGTGACTGGGTGAATCACCCAAGGGATGGTGAATAAGGGACTGTGACCAAAAGGGGCGTCCTCCGTAGACAACAAGACTGTGTGGCCAAATAGGAATGTGATCCCAACAATGGGGGCTTTGTCGACCCAACAAGGGGCGTGACCCAACAAGGACCCAAAAGCAAAAACCAAAGAGGATGTGTGACCTCAATCACTGGTGACACTTGACCCAAACAGAGGCGCCAACAAGACCCAACAAGGACTTGTGATTAACAAGGAACCCAACAAGGGGGGACTGTATGACCAACAAACTGTGACCAACAAGGGCAATACAAGGGGCGTGGACCCAACAAGGGGCGTGATCCAATGTGGCCCAACATAGGACTATTGACCAACAAGGCGTGACCCAAAATAAGGGGACTGACAAGGGCGTGACCCAACAAGGGAACTGACCGACAACAAGGGCGTGACCCAACAAGGGGCTGTGACAGAGGACTGTGACAACAAGGGGGCAAGGATATGTGACCCAACACGAGGGCGCGTGACCGAACAAGGATCCAACAACAAGGACTGTGACCCAACAAGGAGGGTCGTGACCCAACAAGGAGCCAACAAGTGACCACAAGGGGCCTGACCAACAAGGGGGTGCCAACAAGGACCCGTACCCAACAAGGGGCGTACCCACAAGCATACAACACAGACTTTGACCCAAAAGGGGCGTGCCCAACAAAGGGACCCAGGGGCGTGACCAAGGGGGTGGACCACCACACACTGGGAAGATGGACCCCAACAAGCGTGACCAATAAGGAGATGTGACAACAAGGGGCAAGGATTGTGACACCCACTCCACAAGCGGCGTGACCACAACGACTGTAAACAAGGGGGCCCGCGTGACACAAACAAAGGGGCGGACCCAAACTGTGCCCAATGGCGTGACCCAACAACCCAAGGATGACCCAGCAAAGGGTTACCTAACAATGACCAACAAACAAAGGGACCCCAACAAGCGTGACCAACAGGGGGTGCCAAGGGGCGTGACCCCACAAGGACTCTTGACCCAAACAACAGATATGACAAGGACAACAAGGGAAGTGAGGGGCTGAGCCCAACAAGGTGACCAATCAATAAGGAGTGTGACAAAAGGAATTTAGGGCGTGACCCAACAAGGGCCTGGACCCAACTGTGCAAGAGATCAACAAGACGGTGACCCAACAAGGGGCGGACCAACGTGACCCAACAGGGGCGTGACCAACCAAGGACTGTGTGACCCAACAAGTTGTGACCCAAACAAGGACTGTGACCAACAAGGTGACCAACAAGGGGGCGTGACAACAAGCTGTGGCCCAACAAAGGGGCGTGACAAAGGGGCCAACAAGGACTGTGACCCAATCAACAAGGAAACCCAACAACCTGTGACCCAAACAAGGACTTGACCCAACAAGGGGCGTGACCCAACAAGGGGCCTGAGCCAACAAGGACGTGACCCAACAAGGGGCGTGAACAAAGGACTGTGACCCAAGACCTTGTACGGATTTGTACCCAGGGGCTGGAACTATGAGGTGACCCAACAAGGGAGGGCGCGTACAACAAGGGGCGGGACCCATGACATGGGACCAACAAGGGGTGTGACCACAGGAACAAAAATGTGACCAAAGGGCGTGACCAACCAACAAGGGGCGTGAACCCAACAAGGAGATGTGGCTTAAGAACCCAATGTGACCCAACAAGGGGCGACTTTTGACCCAACAAAAGCGCGCAAGTACGGACCCAAACATGACCCAACAAAGGACTGTGACCAAAAGACAAACAAGAGGACTGTGACACGCCCAACAGGCGTGACCAACAAGGAAACCAACAAGGCGTGACCCAACAAGGACTGTGACCCAACAAGGGGCCCAACGTGACCCAAACAAGGGGCGACACAACAAGACATTGGTGACCACAACAAAGGGGCAGACCCAACAAGGGACGTGACCCAACAAGGGGGGAACCCCAACTAGTGACCCAACAAGGCGACCAAAACCAAGTCCAACCAACAAGGGGCCCGTGACCCAACAAGGGGACCCACACGTGACCCAACAAAGGACTTTGACCCAAAACGGGGCGTGACCCAACAAGGACTGTGACCAACAAGGCGTGACCCAACAAGGGGCGTGACCCAACAAGGAGTGTGACCCAACAAGGGCGTGACCCAACAAAACTGTGACCCGTAACAAGGACCGTGCGGACCCAACAAGGACTGTGACCCTGTGACACCCAACAAGGACCTAGTGAACCCAACCAAGGGGCGTGACCCAACAAGGATTGTTGACTCAACAAGGACTGTGACCCAACAAGGACTGGTGACCCAACAAGGGGCGTGACCCAACAAGGGGCGTGACCCAACAATGGGACCCAAAGACCCAACAATGATGTGACCCAACAAGGGCAATAAGGATGTGACCCAACAAGCAACTTGACCCAACTCGTGACCCCAACAAGGGGCGTGACCCAACAAGGAGTGGTGACCCTAAACAAGGGGCTGTGACCCAACAAGGACTGTGACACAAGGATTGTTACCAACAAGGACTGTGACCCAACAAGGACTGTGACCCACAGGGGCGTGACCCAACAAGGGGCGTGACCCATACAGACTGTGAACCCAACAAGGGGCGTGAGCCTACAAGACTGACCAACAAGGGACTTGACAAGGGGTGCACCCAATGCTAGTGACCAACTAGCGACTGTGACCCAACAAGGAGAATGGGGACCCAAACAATGTGTCAGCAGGGGACCCCCTAATGAACAAGGGTGACAACGCTGACCCAACATGATATGTGAACAAATCGTGTATACCCAACAAGACTGTGATACCCAACAAGAAACGTGACTGGGACCAACAAGGGGCGTGTGACCAAGGGGCGTAAAACAAGTGACCGTGACCCAACAAGGGCTACCAACAATACTGTGACTGTGAACAAGGTGAAGGAACCCAACAAGGACTGGACCCATACAATTTTGAATTCTCACCCACCCTGGTGACTCACCTACACAGGGGCGCTCCTTCTAATCTGACAAACACTCAACTATAAAGGATGTGACGCCTCAAGAGGGGCTATATTTAGGGGCCGTGCAACCCAATAAGGGGCGTGATCTACAACATCTTTTCGTGACCCAACAAGGGACTGTGAAGAACCGAACTGTGATCCAACGAGGTGAGCAAGGAGTGTGACCCAACAAGGACTCTTCATGACTAACAGGCTGTGACCCAACAACCAAAGGCTTGAAACATAGGACTGCAAGGGGTTTTGAGTCATAAGGCCAAAAGGCAGGCTATGGAGAAACAATGGGTGTGCTACTTAAACAATGTTGGGTGTTTGCAATTATACCCCGTTCCTTAAACCGAAACAAAGAAGGCAGAATTGCTGTGACCCAACAAGATGATCTGAACAAGGGGGCTGTGCGATGTCAACAAGGGTTTAATGTGTGATACCCAACAATGGTTTGAGTGCCTTTTATAATTGGCTGGGTCAAAGCTTCACCAGATAACAGATATTTATATGGCATTCCATGAGGATACCGACTTAACGTATGGAATGTGGAATTCTGCGATTCCACATTCAGAACCTTTTATGAATGGAAATGGCACTAAGTCTTTTTTGGAGCAACTCCTAGCCGACTATCTTTTCTACTTGTAGAAGAGCAAGACAGGAAGCCCTGGACTGCTTAGTGGCACCGTAATTGATAATCGCCTTTTTTTGTTCTTAAAGACTTCTCATTAGTTAGCTTCTTACCTCCGCACTGTAAGTGGTTGAGATCTGGGTCCTGCTCTAAGGGGTTAATAGCCTACGCCACCAAAACGGTGGTTGGGAGTTGGTTTGTTTGTCCTCCCACATCGGGTCCCCTGATGTAATGGGGTTTTTTGCTTTGTGGGTGCTTTTTCTTTTTGTTTAAAGCACAGAGTCTCATACACCCTCGCGGTGTCAAGTAGACTTTAACATGTAATGTAATGTAATGTAATGTAAGGGGCGTGACCCAACAAGGGGCGTGACCCAACAATGGGCGTGACCCAACAAGGGGCGTGACACAACAAGGGGCGTGACCACAACAAGGACTGTGACCCAACAAGGACGGTTTCCCAACAAGGACTGTGACCCAACAAGGACTGTGACCCAACAAGGACAATGACTTGACCAAAACAAGGGGCGTGACCCAACAAGACTGTGACCCAACAAGGGGCGTGACCCAACAAGGGCGTGACCCAACAATAGGACGTGACCCAACAAGGACTGTGACTACCAAACAAGGACTGGTGACCCAACAAGGGGTGTGACCCAACAAGGGGCGTGAACAAACAAGGACTGTGATCCAACAAGGACTGTGACGACCCAACAAGGACTGTGACCCCAACAAGGACTGTGACGTGCAACAAGGCCCTGTGACCCACAAGGACTTTGACCAAACAAGGGGCGTGACCCAACAAGGGGCGTGACCCAACAAGGGGCGTGACCCAACAAGGGGCGTGACCCAACAAGAGCGTGACCCAACAAGGGCGTGACCCAACAAGGGGCGTGACCCAACAAGGACTGTGACCCAAAAAGGACTGTGACCCAACAAGGGGCGTGACCCAACAAGGGGCGTGACCCAACAAGGACTGTGACCCAAAAGAACTGTGACAACAAGGGGTGACCCAACAAGGGGACGTGACCCAACAAGGGCGTGACCCAACACTGTGTGACCAACAAGGACTATTGACCCAACAAGGGGCGTGACCCAACAAGGGGCGTGACCCAACAAGGACTGTGACCCAACAAGGGGGCGTGACCCAACAAGGGGCGTGACCCAACAAGGAACTGTGGACCCAACAAGGGGCGTGACCCAACAAGGACTGTGACCCAACAATGGGCGTGACCCAACAATGGGCGTGACCCAACAAGGACTATGACCCAACAAGGACTGTGACCCAACAAGGGGCGTGACCAAACAAGGCCGGACTTGTGACGCCAACAAGGACTGTGACCCAACAAGGTTGTGACTCAACCTGTGACCAACAAGGACTGTGACCCAACAAGGGGCGTGACCCAACTAACCCAACAAGGGGCGTGACCCAACAAGGGGCGTGACCCAACAAGGGGCGTGACCCAACAAGGGGCGTGACCCAACAAGGACTGTGACCCAAACAAGGACTGTGACCCAACAAGGGGCGTGACCCAACAAGGGGCGTGACCCAACAAGGACTGTGACCCAACAAGGGGCGTGACCCAACAAGGACTGTGACCCAACAAGGACTGACCCAACAAGGACTGTGACCCAACAAGGCGTGACCCAACAAGGGACTGTGACCAACAAGGATTGTGACCCAACAAGGACTGTGACCCAACAAGGACTGTGACCCAACAAGGGCGTGAGCCCAACAAGGGGCAAGTGACCCAACAAGGGGGAACCCCACGTGACCCAACAAGGGCGTGACCCAACAAGGGCGTGAACCCAACAAGACTGGACCCAACAAGAACGTGACCCAACAAGGACTGTGACCCAACAAGGACACCCAACAAGAGCTAGGGCGTGACCCAACAAGGGGCGTTGACCGACGTGACGCCACACGGGGGTGACCCAACAAGGCGTGACCAACACCCACAAGTGGGCCGGGTGACCCAACAAGACTGTAACGGACCCAACAAGGATTGTGACCCAACCAAGGGACGTGACCCAACAAGGTGTGACCCAACAAGACCAACAAGGGGCGTGACCCAACAAGGACTGTGACCCAACAAGCAGTGACCCAACAATGGCCGTGACCCAACAAGGACGAAGGGGGTGACCCAACAAGCGTGACCCAAACAAGGACTCTGACCCAACAAGGACTGACCAACAAGGATCTGTGACCCAACAGGAGGACGTACCCAACAACTTTGGACTGTGATGACCCAACAAGGGGCGTGACGCCAACAAGCTGGGCGTGACCCAACAAGACTGTGTGCAACAAGGTGACCAAACGCGTGAGCCCCAATACAAGGACTCCCAACAATGTGGGAAAATGTGCACAAGGACTGTAGTTAGGGCTTTTCTTACTCCCCAACAATGTGTGTCTCATACACCCTCCGGCCCTTTAACAAAGGGGCAAGGGGAGTGACCCAACAATGGGGCGTGACCCAACAAATGACCCAACGGAACCCAACGAAGGACTGTGACCCAACAAGACCAAACAAGGGGCGTGACCCAACGGAAGGACGTGACCCGCAACTGACCCAACAAGTGACCCAACAAACTGTCCCAACAAGGACTGTGACCCAACAAGGGGACTGTGGACCCAACAAGGGGGCGTGAACCCAAACAAAGGACTGTGAACCCCAACAAATGCCCACCAACAAGGATCCCAACAAAGCTTAAGGGGCCCGTGATGGCCCAACAAGGCGTGCAACAAACAAGGACTGTGACCCAACAAGGTGTGACCCAACAAGGGACTGTGACCCAACAAAGGCGTGACGGCAACAAGGGGCGTGACCTAGAGCCAGACAAGGGCCGTGGACCCAACAGGGGCGTGACCCCCAACAAGGGCGTGACCCAACAAGGAATTGTCACGGCCAACAAGGGACCGTGGACCCAACAAGGCGTGACCCAAACCAAAGGGGGCGGTGACCCAAACAAGGACTGTGACCCAACAAGGGGCGTGACCACAAACTTGTGCAAACAATGGACTTGTGTGACCCAACAACTAGTGACCCAACAAGGGCGTGACCCAACAAGGACTGTGACCCAAACGTGACCCAACAAGGACTGTGACCCAACAAGGGCGTGACCCAACAAGGGCTGATCCCAACAAGGACTGTGACCCAAAAAGACGCTTCCCAACAAGGACGTGACCCAACAAGGGACTTTTGACCCAACAAGGGGGCGTGAGCCAAACAAATGTGGACCCCAACAAGGACTGTGACGCAACAAGGGTGCGTGGACCAACAAGGGCGTTGACCCAACAAGGACGTGTGACCCTAACAATGGGCGGACTGTTTTGACCCAACAAGGACTGTGACGTGACCCCTGATAAGGATTGTGACCCAACAAGGACCTAGTGACCCAACAAGATGACCCAACAAGGACTGTGACCCAACAGGGGCGTCAACAAGGGCGTGAGCCAACAAGGAGACCAACAAGGCTGTGACTCAACAAGGGGGCGTGACTCCAACAAGGACTGTGCACCTGTCCCAACAAGGACTTGTGACCCAACAAGGGGCGTGACCCAAAAGAACCCAACAAGATGTACCCAACAAGGGGCGTGACCCAACAAGGCTGTGACAACCATGGGCGTGACCCAACAAGGACTGTGACCCAACAAGGACTGTGACCCAACCAACGTGTTTTACCCAACAAGGACTGTGACCAACAAGGGACTGTCCAGACCCAACAAGCGTGACAAGTGATTTGTGACCCAACAAGGACTGTGACCCACAAGGCGTGACCCAACAAGGGACTGTGACCCAACAGGTGACACACAAGGGGCGTGACCCAACAAGGGGCGTGACCTACCAAACAAGGACTGTGACACACAAGACTGTGACCCAACAAGGGCTGTGACCCAACAAGGGGCTGTGACCCAACAAAGGACTGTGACCCAACAAGGGACTGTGACCCAACAAGACTGACCCAACAACGGGACAAGAAATTGAACCCAACAAGGACGTGACCAAACAAGGGGCTGTGGAACCCAACAGGGGAACGTGACCCAACAAGACTGTGACCCAACAAGACTGTGACCCAACAAGGCGACCCCAAACAAAGGACGTGTCAGCCCAACAAGGACTGGACGCCCAACAAACGTGACCCAACAAGACCCAACAGGACTGTGACCCACAAAGGAACTGGTGACCCAACCAGGAGGGCTGGTGACCCAACAAGGACTCGTGCGACCCAACAAGGGCAGCTGACCCAACAAGGCGTGACCCAACAAGTGACCCAAAAAGACTGTGACCCAACAAGGACTGGCACAACAAGGCGTGACCCAACAAGGGACTGACCCAACAAGCTGTGACCCAACAAGGGCGTGACCCAACAAGGTGTGGACCCAACAAGGACTGTATTACCCAACAACGCCCAACAAGGACGTGACCCAACAATGGCTACGGCGACCCAACAAGGGCGTGGGACTGTGACCCAACAAGACTGGGTGACCCAACAAGGGGCGTACTGTGACCCCCCAACAAGGCGGTGACCCAACAAAGTGACCCAACAAGCGTGACCCAACAAGGACTGTCGTGACCAACAATGACCCAACAAGGACGTGTGACCCAACCGCGATTGACCCAACAGGACTGTGGCCCAAAAGGCGTGACCCAACACAAGATGCTGACCCAACAAGGGGCGTGACCCAACAAAGCCCAAACTGTGACCCAACAAGGACTGTGACCCAACAAGGACCACAAGGACTGACCCAACTGACCCAACAAGGTGTGACCCCAAGACGGACCCAATGACCCAACAAGGACTGACCAACAATGTGACCCAACAAGGACTGTGACCCAACAAGGGGAAGGGGACATGACCCAACCAATCGTGACCCAACAAACAACAAGGTGACCCAACAAGGACTGTGACCCAACCAGGACGTGAAGAGGCCCCAACAAGGACTTGTGAGCCCAACAAGGACTGTGACCAACACCCAACAAGGGCATGACCCAACAGGGGAGTGACCCAACAAGGCTGTGAACCCAACAAGGGGGGGCAGACCCAACAAGGACATGACCAAACAAGGACCCAACAAGGGGCGTGACCCAACAAGGGGCGTGACCGCGAAACAATGGGCGTGACCCAACAATGACCGACAAAGGGACTGTGACCAAAGGGGCCGTGACCCAACAAGGACTGTGACAACAAGGACTGTGACCCAACAAGGGGTACCCAACAAGGGGCGGCGTGACCCAACAAGGGGACTGTGACCCAACAAGGGGGCGTGACCCAACAAGACCAACAAGGATGTGGCCCAACAAGGACTGTGACCAACAAGGACTGTGACCCAACAAACTGTGACCCAAAAGGGGGCGGGTGACCCAACAAGGACGTGACCCAACAAGGCGAACTGTGACCCAACAAGGCGACGCCAACAAGGACTGTGGTGACCCAACGCGTGACCCAACAAGGACTGTGAAAGCCCAACAACGGGGCGTGACCCCAAGGTGGCGTGACCCATGCAAGATTATGACCCAACAAGGCGTGAGACCCATAACAAGGGGGGACCAACGTGACCACAAGGACTGTGACCTACCAACACAGGACTGTGACCCAACAAGGACAGGGGTGTGGACCCCACAAGGGGCGTGACCCAACAACTGGGCTTGACCAACAAGGATGACTTTTGACCCAACAATGGCAAGGACTGTGACCAACAAAGGAAGACCCAACAAGTACTGTGACCCAACAAGGACTATGACCCAACAAGGGGCGTGACCCCACAACCGGGGCATGAACCAAAAGGGGGGGGGGGCGTGGGGGTGGGGCTTGACCCAACAAGGACATGGGTGACGCCAACAAGGATTGTAACCAACAAGCGGACCTCAACAAGGGCGTGACCCAAATAAGTGACCCCAACAAGGGGCATGAAACAAGCGACTGTGTCCCAACAAGGGTACCCACAACAGGCAATGACCCAACAAGGACGTGACCCATTCAAGGACTATCCCAACAAGGACTGTGCGTTGGTCCAGACAAGGGCGTGACCAAACAAGGGGCGTGACCCAACAAGGACTGTGACCCAAGGGGTGAACAAGGACAGTGACAACAAGGACAACAAGGACTGTGACCCAACAAGGGGCGACCCACACAATAAGGAGGACCACAAGGGGCAAGGGGTGACCCGAAGGATTGTGAACAAAGGGGTACCCAACAAGGGGGCTGACCCAAACAACGCGGCGACCCACAAGGGGCAGGCTTCTGACCCAAACAGTGTGACCGTGACCAACAGGGGCGTGACCCAACAAGGACAATGGATGACCCAACACAAGGACTTGTCCCAACAACTGTGAACAGTGACCAACAAGGCTCTGACCCAACAAGGGGCGTGACCCAACAAGGACTGTGACCCAACAAGACCCACAAGGGCGTGACCCAAGGAATGTGACCCAACAAGGACTGTGACCCAACAAGGACTTGTGACCCACCACAAAGGGGCGTGACCCAACAAGGAGGACCCAACGAAGGGGCTGTGACCCAACAAGGGGCGTGACCCAACAAGGCGTGACCCAACAAAGGATGACCAACAAGAGGCATGACCCAACAAGGACTGTGACGACAACAAGGGGCGTTGACCCAACAAGGAATGTGACTCAACAAGGACTGTGACCCAACAAGGACTGTGACCCCAACAAGGACTCGTGACCCAACAAGGACTGTGACCCAACAAGGACTGTGGAACCCCAACAAGGACGTGACCAACAATGTAAGGGCGTGAGGGGCGTGGCCCAACAAGGACTGACCAACAAGGGGTGCCGCAACAGGACTGTGACACCAACAAGTAAGGGGCACGTGACCCAACAAGGGCTTGTGACGCCAACAAGGACTGCGGCGTGACCCACAAGGGGCCGTGACCCAACAAGGGGCGTGACCCAACAAGGAGACCCAACAAGGCGTGAAACCCAACAAGGGGCTATGGACAAGCATACAAAGGACTGTGACCCACAAGGGGCGTGACCCAACAAACTCTGAGCCCCCAACAAGGACTGTGACCCTAACAAGGGACTGTTGACGGCAACAAGGACGTGACCCAACAACGGGCGTGACCCAGCAAGGGACTGTGACCCAACAAGGGGCATTGAACTAGACTCTGTGACCCAACAAGGAGGCTGTGACCCAACAAGGCTGTGCCCAACAAGTGGGCGTGACCCAACAAGGGGCGTGACCCAACACTAAGGGGCGTGACCAACAAAGGGACTGTGACAACAAGGACCACACAACCGGGGCGTGACCCAAAACAAAGTGACCACATAGGGGAAATGACCCACAAGGGGCGGTGACCCAACAAGGGGCGTGACCCCCAAGGACAAGGATTGTGAACCCAAACAAGGGGCAAATAAACCCAACAAGGACTGACCCAAGACAAGGGGTGTCCCAGGGCGTCGACAAGGACAAGGATTGTAGGACTGTGAGCCAACAAGGGGCTAGGATTGACCGCAAAATGTTACCCACAAGGGCCGTGGACCAACAAGGACTCTCGGGACCCAACAAGGTCGACTGAACCCACAACTGGGTGGGACGCGCAACCAAGGACTGTGACCCAACAAGGGCGCGTGACCCAACAAGGGCGTCCAACAAGGGGCGACAAGCCGTGAAACAAGGGGCGTGACAAGGGGGCAAAAGGACAAGGATGTGACAAGGCCTGTAACAAGGCCAACAAGGGGAGTGACCAACAAGGGGCCGTGACCAAATACAAAGGGGCGTGACCCACAAGGACCCAACAAGTGGGCTGACCCAAACAAGGGCGTGACCCAAAACAAGGGGCGGACCCAACACGAGGACTTTGCCCAACAAGGACCCAACAAGGGGCGACGTCGACCCAGTGTGCGCCACAAGGGGCGTGACCCAACAAGGAAACTGACCGACCTCAAACCAACAAGGAGCTGTGACTGTGCCCCGATAACAAGGACTGGTGCCCAACAAGGAACGGTGACCCAACAGCGGCGCGGACCCCAAGGGATTGGTGGGCGACTGACTTGTGACCCAACAAGGGGCGTATGAACAAACGTTGTCCAACAAGGGGCGGACAAAAGGGCGTGACCCAACATGGGGCAACTGTGACCCAACAAGGGGCGAAAGTGACCCAAAACAAGGACTGTACCCAACAAGGACTGGGGCGGTGACCCTACAAGAGACCCAAACACGAGGACTGTGACCACACCCACAACGGGGGACTGTGCAACAAGTGACTTTTGACTCGCAACAATGGGCCGGACCCAACAAGGACTGACCACCAAAAGGGCGTGACCAACAAGGATCAACAATAAGGGCTGACCCAAACAAGGGGGCATGACCCAACAAGGGGCGTGACCCAACAACTGCTGACCCAACAGGACTGTGACCCAACAAGGACTGTGACCGGCAACGATTATAGGACTTGTGACCCAACAGGAGGACGGGACCCAACAAGGACTGTAGACCAACAAGGACGTTACCCCAACAAGGACGTGTACCTCTACCAGGGGCGTACCCAACAGGAGACTGTGACCCAGGGGCGTGACTTAAACAAGGGGCGTGACCGCACAAGGACTGTGACCAGGATGCAACAATGGACTGCGTGACCAACAAGGGGCGTGAATTCAACAAGGGTAGCCGCAACAAGGGGCGTGACTTCCAACAAAGGACTGTGACCAACAGGACTGTGTACCCAACAAGGACTGACCCAACAAAGGGGCGTGACCCCAACAAGGGCGTGATCCCAAACCACTACCTGGACCAAAAAGGGCGTTGAGCCAACAAGGGCGGACCCAACCAAGGGCGTGACCCAACAAGGGGGATTGTTGACCAACAAAGGGGCGTGACCCCAAGGGCGTGACAATACGCGGCACTTCTACCCAAGGGCAAGTGGAACCCAACGTGACCCAACAAGGGGCGGTGAACTTCCCAACAAGGGGCAATGACCAACAAGACTGTGTCCCCAACTTGGACCCAACAAGGACTGTGACCTACAAACAAGGGACTGTGACCGCCAACAAGTAAGGGCAGCGTGACGCAACACGGGGCGCGTTACCCAACTGACCCAACTTAAAGGGGCATGACCCACAAAGGACTGCTGACCCGAGAGCAAAGACTTGACCCAACAAGACTGACTGTGACCAATCAAGGGACAACAAGGGGCGTGCACCCAACAAGGACTGTACACAATCAAGCGGCGGGACCTCACAAAGGTTTTTGGCTGATCCCAATGGCCTGCCAAGCTATAGTGACTGTGACCCAACAAGGACATGGAAACTGTCCACCCAACAAGGCGTGTGCCCAACAAGGGCGTGACCCAACAAGGCGTGACCCAAACAAGGGGCTGACCCGACAGGACTCGTGACCCAACAAGGAGGGGGCGTGGACCCAACAAGGACTGTGACCAACAAGGTTGCCGCTCCTTTTTCCATCTTCGTGACCCAAACAAGGGGCTGACCAACAAGGGTGTGACCCAACAAGGACTGCTGTGACCTGACAAGGACTGTGAGCCCAACCATAGGACTGTGACTCCAACAAGGACTGTGATCCAACAAGGGCTGTGACCCCAAGCGGCAGGATTTCTGTATTCCTGGAGAAGCAGTTCGTGGGGCGTCCTGGCCCAACTTTTAGGTACCTATAGTGGCGTGGCAGCTCCAACAAGGGGTGACCCACCCAACAAGCGCAGTTTGACCCAACAATGGGTCGTAACCTAAGAAGGCTGTGACCCAACAAGGACTGTGACAACAACAAGGGGCATGAATACACAACAAGGACTGTGACCAAACAAGGGCACTATGACTAACAACGTGGCCGAAAACAGGGGGAACCCAACAAATTAAGGGTGTGAAGCCCAACAAGGTGACTGTGACCCAACGGCAGGGTGGAGTAAGGGGTTTGGACCCAAACACAGGATATGACCAACAAGCACTGACTGACTTTGACCCAAACAAGGAACAGTGACCCCAACAAGGACTGGACAGCAAGGACGTGACCATAATCAAGTATAGGATCTGGCGCCCAACAAGGGGCTGTACCACCAACATAGGACTGAACCCACAAGGCCATGACCCCAACACAGGCACTGTGACCCAACAAGGACTGTGATGCGTCCCACAAAATGGGGCGTGACCCAACAAGGGGGCGTGACCCAACAAGCGGGCGTGACCCAACATGGACTATAACCCAAACATGTAAGGACTGTGACCCAACAAGACTGTGACCCAAACAGACCCAACAAGGGGCGTGACCCAACAAGGACTGTGACAACCAACAAGACTGTGAGAACCGCAACAAGGACTCTGACCCAAACAAGGGGTGGCATGACCAACAAGGCGGCGTGAACCCCAACCAGGACTGTGAACCCCGAACAAGACTGTGAGATAAGAAATGAGAAACCCAACAGGATTGTGGACTCACCAATTGTGACCCAACAGACTATGAACGCAACAAGGGGGTAACCTATTCACCCGGGACTAAGGGGCGGCATTAGGTGAACCCAACAAGTAAGGGGTGTTTGACCACAACCCCAACCGATGGGCGGTTGAACCCTAACCATAGGACAGACATGCTGATTACCCAACAAAAGTTGTGACGCCAAAATAAGTAAGGGGCGTGCACCAGCAAGACCCAACAAGGCGCGTTGACCCAACAAGAGGACGGGTGAACCCAACAAGGACTGTAACCGCAACAAGGTGCGTGACCCAACTAGGATTGTGACGCAACAAGACTGTGGAACTCAACAAGGACTGGATGCTACCAAACAGGGAGGGGCGTGACGCCAGCAAAAGGGGCCCGTGATTTCCCAACAAGGGGCGCCCGGTGACCCAACAAGGGGCAAGACACAACAAGGGGACTGTGACCCCAACAAGGGCGCTGAACTGTGCCAATAACAGGTGGCGAATAGAACCCTTATGTACGCAAAGCAAAGGGGCGGTGAACAACAGAACGAGGGGCGTCCACAGGACACCAACACGGACTGTGATCCCAACAAGGGCTGACCCAAACCGAAGGACTATGGATTCCCCACAACGACTTTTGGACCTAACAACGGACAGTGACCAAACAAGGCCGGCGCTTGACCCCAACAAGGACTGTGACGCCTACTAACGGACTGTTTGACCCACCACAAGGAGGCTCCTACTTAAAAGCAGGGCGTGACCCAACCAAGACAGGGACCAACAAGTCGTACCCAACAAAGGGCGTAACCCAACAAGGGCCGTGACCCAACAAGGGGTCGAGACAACGAACAAGGGGCGTGACACAACAAGCGGGGCGTTTGTCCCAACAAGGGGTCGTGACCGCACAAGGACTTAACCGCAGACAAGACTGTTGCACCCCTAACAAGAGCGTGAACCCATGGGCGTAAAACGGGGGCGTGGCCGCATAAACCAGGGGCCGTGTCCAGTCTGGTATGATTTTAATACTCTCACAAGTAAGGGGGTGTACTCAACAACTCCGCAAACCGTAAGCCTCAAACAGCCCTGGAGATGACACCAACATGGGGCGTAAGATGAAACCATAAACAAGAAGCCCTGATCCGAAAAGCGGGCACCGACCTGCCAAAAAAAAGGGCGTGACGACCCCAAACATAACCTGTCTTACAACAGGACTAGTGATTCCCAATAACAAGGATTGTGACCCAAAAATCAGGGACGAGGTGACCCAACAAGGGCTATACAACCCCAGAGCAAGGTGAAGGTCGACCAACAAGGACTCGTACCCAAACAAAGGCCGGGGATCTGACCCAACAAGAGACCTGTGTAACCCGCGCAACAAGGGGTCGTGACAAACAAGGACTATGACCACAAGGACTGTGACCCAACAAGGGCGTGACCACAAGGGGACGCCCTTGACCACCTATGACCCACACGTAGGGGCCGTGACCCAACAACGCCCAACACAGAGACTGTGGACCCACAAGTAACGAGCTGACCAACCGATACCCGTACCGTGTGACGCAACAAGCCCCCAAGACAAGGGGCTGACCCATAATCCGCACAAGTATGCGGTGACTATGAAAACAATACAAAGTTCCATGAGCGGTGACCTACACAAACAAGGGCTGTTGAACCCAACCAAAAGGCCGGTGACCCATCCACACAAAGGCTGACCCCAACAAGGACGTGAGCCCAAACAAGGACTGGACCCAACAGAGTGGGCGTGACCCAAACAAGGCGGCGTGAGAACCCAACAAGGGCGTACCCAACAAAGGGAAGTGACCCAACAAGGATCTGTGAGTTCCCAACAAGGGGCGTGAGCCCCCAACAAGGACTGTGACCAACAATGGGGCCGTGATCCCCTAACACCAGGGGCGTGACGCAACAAGGGGCGTGAGCCAAACCAGGGCGTGAATACCCTTACCCTAACAATTTGGCTAGACCCAATACAATGGGCGCTACACCTCTACACACACTTTAATTCTACTCCAAACCAAGATTCGACTGAAACACCACCCAGAAACAATTAGTGAGCGGATGCCATACCCACCCAAACCCTCATTAGCGTGCCGCCCAGACCCAGACCAAACAATATCTGGTCATCTTCCCAAGAAGCCAACATCTAGGGGCGCCATCCCCAAACCAAGGACTTTTGTTATAACCTCCAACGGAAGGATCTGTTAGCAATCACCGAACCACCCAGACAAAGGAACATATCGAATCCCCAGCTTCCCCCAGACTGTAGACCTCCCAACCAACAAAGAGGAGCGTGACCCGTATCGCAAAAGGCACTGTTGAATCTTCCTCCGTCCATCAAATAAGGTACCCTATATACAAGAGTTTCTTTGTGAAAACATTGCCCAAACACAGACTGTACCAACCCCAACAAGACTATGACAAACACAATGATCATTGACCCCAACAAGGGGCCGTGATGCTTCCGAACAAGGCGGCGAATTTGACCCATTAACAAGGCCCGATGACCCAACATGACTGAAAGACCACCCACTCAACAGAATTCTCAAGGACTGCTGAAATATTAATTCCCAACACATTATGACTACAGTTCCCGAAACCTAAACAAGCTTTGAGGGCGTGACTCGCCTTAATGCCAAAGACTGTATGACCTTCACAACACAAGACTGTGAATTCCCCAAAACAAAAGGAGGGCTAGTGACCCAACAAGTAAGAGCTTGTGATTCCTATACTATGGCTTCTGATCCCCAGAAACAAGGGACTGATGATCCCCTAACAAGACTGTGACCAGAACCAGAGCGGCCCTAGTAACCCACATCATAAAAAATCCGGGACCCCCACGTGAACAAGTCCTAAGCCAGGAACTGAGTATTGATGATACCAACCAAGGACTGATGACCCAACAAGGGCGATGAACCCATGATCAAGGGGCGTTGATTCTGCTTCTCCCTTTTATCCCTAAAGCTATACGGGGTTTCTCGGATAACCACAACCAAGAGAAGACAATAAAAGAACCTCAACATGGCGGACCGCGCCCCAACCCAAGGACTGTGGACCCAACAAGTGCGTTGAACCAACAAGGACTCGTGTGACGGCCCCAAACACGTAGCGTTGACCAACAAGGACTGTAGAACCATTTCATTTCCACAACCCCAATAGTGTGCGTGACCACCCCCGACAAGGGGCGAGATCTAACAAAGGGGCAGTGACCTAGACAAGGGGCGATGAACCTACACGAAGGGCGTGACCCAAACAAGTGGCGTGCTGACCCAACAAGGTACCCTAACCCAACACTGACTGCTGACCCAACCAGACTAGTGACCCAACAAAGAGCGTTTGACCCAACAAATGGCGGACCCAACAAGGACTGTGACCACAAGGGCGTGACCAACAAGGGGCGCTGGGGGGGGGGGGACAACCCAAACAAGGGGCGTGAATCCAACAAGGACTATGACCCAACAAGACCGGCCCTATCGACCCACCATGGGCCCCACAGACACCAATCCGCACAAGAGTGGCCGTGACGCCTAACAAGGGGGTGACCTAACAAGGGCGCTTGAACCCAACACAGGCCGTGACCCCAACACAAGGGCGTGCGACTATCCCAACACTAAGACTGTACCCAACACAGGGGCGTGACCAAACAAAGTGCGTGCACCCCAAACAATGGCGTGACACCAACAAGACTGTACCACTAACAAGGAGGGAGCTGTGCACCCGCATGACAGGGGCCAATAGACATAACATTATGACTTTTGGTAACACCTTTATCTGAGGATCCCTTTGCACCCAATTAAACAAAAGTGGCTAAGCTGAACCAACACACGAACTTATGACTTCCCAAACATACAAGGAGTATCTCTCGTTCCGATACTTCAGAATTGACCCAACACACCAGGAACATACACTTTCTAAACCGCGAACAAGGATTTGACGATACCCTAATCAGTACGGACTAGTCTCCCAAAACGCACACAGGACAAGCACGACAGACCCCTCCATACAACAGGTGCGTTATGATACACAGCATGATACCCACAACAAATAGGTCTGCAGCCATAGAAATCCCGACCAGTCCAATGGCGTTTGCCCCCAAATCAATGGCGTGATCGGTTGCCAACTAGGACTGTGTACCTACAATACAGGAGCTGCTGACCCAACACACAGGACTTCTTGAATCCTAACAAGTGTGCGTGACCCCCAACAAGGAACTGTAGACCCAACAAAGGTATCATTGATCCCAACAGGACTGTACCCTAACAAGAGCATACCCAACAAGTGGGTACTGACCCAACAAGGTGAGTGCACACGTGACCCAAATCACAACCGGACTGATATGACATAGTTCTTCTTCCAACTCCTTGACTCTCCCAACAAGCCGGCGTGGACAGCCAGACCATCGCATTCTTTTAACCCGTCAAACAAGGACCCTGACCCAACAAGGGGCGTTACCCAACCAGGGACTTGTGACCCAAACAAGGGGCGTGATCCAACACAGGACTGTTGACCCGAAAGAGCGAAGGGGGCACACCCAACGAAGATCTAAGACCTCTAAGGAACCTATTGAGCCCAACAAGGACTGTGAAGTACCCAACAGTACATGGCGCTGAGAGCCCACAACAATCGCAGGCTTCAATGAGCCCTCCCAACAATAGCACTGAGCGACCCAAAAAAACCTTCCCGAGCCCCAACAATGGGCGTCACCCTCCATTGACAAAGCGGCGTGAGCACAACAAGATCCGAGCAGACAAATTTGACCGGGAACTATACCAAAAATGTCCAGAGGGGCGTGGATGCCCCCAACATAGGGACGGCAGTGACCCAACATATGGGCCCCCGATAAATACCCCACGAATAAACAATCAGTGGGCGTCCTGACCCAAAACCGATGGACTTGAAACCCTATCAAATCAGCCATGACCACACGACTAAGGACTCCGTTGACACACACAAGCGAACTGTGAATGACTGCGCCCCACCAATCCACTATAGAGCCCTATCATAGATAGTGGCTCGTTGACCCAAAAACAAAGTTGGATCGGGCCCTAAACTTACCAGGACTGTGAAACGCAATAACCCAATTGACACCGTGGGTTCTGTACACAGACAAGTTACCTGCTGAGCCCAACAAGGACTATGACCAACATTAGAACTGTGACCCATGACCAAGGTAGAGTGCCGTGACCGTTGGTTGAGACAAGTGCGTGACCAAACAAGGAACAGCGAACTGGCACCCATACAAGGCACTGTTGATCCAA
>JAJSRW010000153.1:12500-26879 GCA_022414725.1 Microglena sp. YARC | reverse complement strand
TAGAGCATTAGGGCCAATTTTAGGGCCGTTCTGGGCCGTTTTCGGGCCATTTAGGGCCTTTTAGGGCCATAGGCCGTGTCCTACCAGCAACAAAGAAAAACCCTTCATTTTATTCTTCTTGTTTAGCGATACTTTCGCCAAAAGGGTTAAAAACAGCGATTCGCTATATTTATGCGGTAACCATAATAACGCCCTGCCTCGCCAGGCAACGACAGTCGATTTTCCAATAGCATTGCAGCAATTCATTCTATTCATTCATTCAATTTACTTGTATTGTTGTATTTATGTCTCTATGTATTTATTCAAAAGACACGCGAGTCTGTAGCGCGAATCCATAACACCCCCATACTCATCCAGGCAAGAAGTCGTTCCTATGAGCACTTGCAGCATTTTCTTCATTCAGTAGTGCCAATTAATTCCAGTTGTCGTATTTATTTGTTTATGCTACTTTTTATATGTATGTAGGCATTTACGGTATATAATCATATATTATTGTATTATGTTATAGTATCAACTATTCTATTTACCTATTTAATATATTATTTATTAATCTATTTATCTTTAACTATGTATGGGGTGTTGGAGCTGGGGTTTGGACAGAAAAAGTCGGTTGCAATTCGGTTACACTTCGCCGCGCCATGGCACTGGGTACGCGATGATGGACAACCACCGCGAACCACGACCACGACCCCACGCACCGCAACCCACGACCATGAATTCTTCTATAAGATAGACGATTTACCTGGCGAAGTAATCTACATATCACCAGGCAAGAATCGTTTCCAGATGAGCTCCAGGCAAATTGAGGAGCAAATGTTACTTAGCTTGTATTAGTATTGTTTTCCCTCCGCACTATGCCTATATATGTATTTTCAGTTTATTTTATTGTGCTTTATATATTTGATATTATTGAAAGGGAGCGGCATCTATATAGGATCTATCGGCTCTCTATTATATATATGTATTTGCTAAGCCGATTAGAGTCTATCGATTATCTCTGTGTTCGACCGCCCCCCCCTGGTCCCGATATATCCTATAATATCTACATGAGCCGTTCTCTCTTGAACCGAAATCCGACACTGCTCCTCGCTTCCCCTATCAGGGCCTTCTTCGCCACTGTTCCAAATGAAAGCGAATAGCCTTCTAATGAAGTCTCGGCCTAACAAAGGTTACAGAGCATCGGAAGCGCCTGCAGCCGTCGTTGGCCATCTCCGAGAAAGCCCCAACGGCTTCTAACTGAGGACGAGCAAACTTCGTCATGCGCTATTGAAAGAGGTGACCTTGCCTGTCTTGTATTGCGCGCTTGTGCCATTGGGCGTCAGTTTCCCACACATTAGCAACTCTACAATTACACCATGAAGGCGTGCAAGGGGGCTAACGAACGAAGACCGGCTGCGATTGGTGAATGACCTGGACAGCCGTCACGAGAACACTCCGCCAACAAAAAGGTCAGCAGCCTGGGCCTCCAGTTGGGCTCTGCAGCTAGTGGGCTGATCACGAAGTTCACTTAGCCAGTAAGGAGCGGGCAAAGCTAGTTCCCAGGAGCTGCTAGAAGCTGCACAAATTTTTAGACAGTTTTAAAGCGATTTTCTAGGAACCTCTGATTGTACCGACTGACTGCTTGATGGTAGGATGAATGATGATGGAGGATAAAACCCAAAGTAGCAGCTCTAGGACAGTCCCTGTGAACTAGCTTGCCCGTTAGGTTTGGCTGAATGACAACCGGGGCAGTGCCTAGAAGCCGTTCCAAATAGTTATACAGTTTATAGACTTTTCAGGAACCTGATGTTTGTGAAGCTGATGGTGTATGACCTGCTTGACTTGGGGGTAGGGAGGACTTCGCCTGAGCGCTTTGGCTCGGAGCATATATCGTGACCGTCTAGTGTGTGACAGCGCCTACGCAGCGAGCTTCACAAGTGGTTACTGAACTAAAAAATAAATCCCTGTATTTTTTTTGAAGGTATAAGGCCCGTAATATGATGCAGGACGACATAGGCAAAGAAAATCCAGATTCTTTCAGAGGACCTCCTTGAGTCATGGGTTACTGATTTACCAGATATAACATTCTCAATATTGCATATATATATATATTCTATATAGAATCTATACGTCGGAGGCATAGTACATCTATTTGCCGCCCCCTAATTGTATTGGTATTGTATTGTATTGTATTGTATGGTATTTTATTGTATGTATTTATTTTGTTATTTATTTATTACTTTATTACTGTATTATTTACTTGTTTATTGATTATTTACTTACTATAATATATATATAAGTATATTTATTTTTTAATTTTTTTTTAAAAACCTTTTTATTTTATTTATTTATTTTATGTATTTTATTTATTTATTCTACCCGCACTCCACCATGTTGCATTGAGATATTAATCAATTAATAATTTATCCATGGCATTTATTTATTACCATTTATTTATTTATTTATTCACACTAGTCCCTTACACACTCACCAGGCAAGAAGACATTTCCATGAGAGATCGCGAACAGGACAAAGTCATCCACTGTTATAATATGCACTCAGTATGTATTTATTGACTTATTATTGGTATGTATTTATTAGCACCGACACGTACAGTACATAATCACCGTACGTACAAACCCACCCCTCACATACTCACAAAACACATACTCACGTACACACTTACTCACCAGTTCATGCATACGAAAACATACGAAACATACTACCAGGCAAGAAGTCGTTTCCAATGCGCATAGCGAGCACTATTTCAATAACATTAAAATGATTCATACATTTAATTCATAATTCATTAATTAATTCATTTCCATTCATGTTTCTTCATTCATTCATTCCATTTGCTTATTAATGCCTGATTGTATGCATTTGGAAAGAGATAATAATTATTGCCCGCAACTTCAAACATACTCACCAGGCCAAAAAAGTCGTTCTCCCTATGGAGCACGCAGCATTATTAATTAGATTAATTTAATTAATTAATTGCATTGCATTAATTAATATGCTTATTACTGTTGATATATTATGCATTGTATTATTTATTTATCTACGCCGCCAACTTCAAACAATGTGACTCACCAGGCAAGAGTGGCGTTTCCAACAAGAGCATGCAGAACAGGACAGATCAATCCACAATACGCTCAACGCTCCAGAGGGGAATGGGATGTCCGACTGCATGAATATCAAGCTGCAATATTCACGAACAAAGCTGCATGGGGTCAAGGGGGGGGGGGGGAGGTAGGAAGGGAGTCTTGAGAAGAAAAACCACACCTCTGGGAACACACACACACATACACCACACCATGCAAAACAAGCTCAGGCCCGGGGCAAAGGTGGGGGAAGTCAAGGGGGGGGGCGTCAAGGAGGCCACAAGGGGGGGGGGGGGTGGGTAGTTTAAGGGAGTGGTGAAGAGAGAAAGCAGGCCACACTGTTTAGAAACCACACACAACATACACACCATCACAAAACAGCTGCACACAGGGGCAAGGGTCTGGGCGGGAGCGGAGAAGGGGGGACGGTGTCTGTATCAGATTCTTCCAATGACCAAATTTTCGGCCAGCGCACTTGAAAAAAGAAAAAACTGCGGCTTTGCAGTCTAAAGGCTCCCAAATGCTTTGCTGCGCCCACAGCAGGGGTGCAAAAAACTGTGCAACAAACGCACAGGAGGGGGCAAAAAGGCAGCGCCGCCAACGCGCAAAGCTTGGCTTTGGCTTTGGCTCGCTTTTGGCTTGGTTAGGTGGTCAAGTCACACACACTCACACCACCCACACCACACACCCATACGACAACCAAGCTGCACCAGGCGGTCAAAGTAAAAAACATGTATGGGAGCCAGGAAGTCGGGGTAGGAGTGCGACGAGAGAAGGACCAACACTCATAGAACCACAACCACACGCAACACAGCACCGAAAACACACTCACTCAGAAACCACTACACCCACACACCCACTCATGTTGCCTTGAGGATGAATTTATGTACAACTTCTTTCTTTCAAAAGGTGACCCCTTCCCCTGACCCATGTACGTACACCACCTTACGCACTCCCCACTACCCACCACTCCAAAACCACCGCCACACAAATGCCCACCACACCACACACACACACACACCCACACACCACCACACGGCACCACACCCACACCACCCACGCACCCACACAACTCCACCACCATATCTGGAAACAATATGAAGTTCCCAGCACACGGGTTTCTCTTAAAGTTCGCTTCCACACCGTCCTGCTTATTTGCCCCGCCCACGTACGACCCCACCTCACGCAGACACCCCACCCAGCCACACAAAACACAAACGGCCACAAACACTCCCCCCCCCCCATAAGCAAAGCCTCCCCCCATCCCCCCCCACACTCCCCCCCTCGATACGCCCCCCCCCCCCCTCCCCCACACACACACACACACACGCATCCCACTCCCACATCGCCCCCCCAGCCCCCCCCCCCCGCCCACCCCCCCCTACACACACACACACACACACACTCACCACTCTATCTGGAACAAGATGAAGTTCTGTGCACACGGGTTCTCCAAAGTTTCTCTCGAGGGTTGTCCTCCCGTGCCCGTGTACGACACCTCACGCAGACCCCTCCAACCAACACACGCACCACCAACACAGACACGCAAACACCACACCCACCCACTCACCCTATCTGGAACAAGATGAAGTTCTCAGCACACAGGTTTTCCAGAGTTTCTATTTGAATGTTGTCCCCCCCCCTGCCCGTGTCCGACACCACTCTTTGCAGACCCCCCCCCACACACACACACACACACAGATACACACCACAAACTGCCCCACTCACCCTATCTGGAACAAGATGAAGTTCTCAGCACACAGTTTTCCAGAGATTCTCTCGAGGTTGATCCCCTCCCCCCCACCCGTGTACGACACCACCGTTCCCGCAGACGCGTCCACACACACACAGACACACACTCACACACGACACAACTTATCTGGAACAAGATGAAGTTCTCTGCACGGTTTTGGCGGAGCCCCCCCATATGTGGGGCGGGAAGCCCCCGGTCACCCCATTTTCTGTTCTTTTTCCCCTATGCAGATGCCCCTCCAACCCCCCACCCCTCCACCACCCCGCATGCATACAAACACCCACACCAACCCACACCCACTCACCCTATCTGGAACAAAATGAAGTTCTCAGCACACGGGTTTTCCAGAGTTTCTCTCGAGGGTTGTCCCCTCCCCCCACCCGTGTACGACACCACCTCTCGCAACAGGCAGAAGTGGGGCTCATGCGTAACCAGCGAAAGCATGATCAGGTCTGCGTCAAGTCCGTACATGGCATGGCGCTGGTTGGGGGCGTAGCCAGGGCGACGTTTCTCCAGGCGGATGTATTCCATGATTTTGTGTTCACCCTCGCCTGGGACGTCGTGGCCTGGGGGGGGGGAGGGGGGAGAGGAGAGGGGTGGGTGGTGTGGTGGTGGAGGTAGTGGTGTTGTTGCTTGTGTTTCTGGTGATGAAGTCTGCATCAAGTCCGTACATGGCATGGCGCTGGTTGGGCGCGTAGCCAGGGCGACGTTTCTCCAGGCGGATGTATTCCATGATTTTGTGTTCACCCTCGCCTGGGACGTCATGGCCTGGGGAGGGGGGAAGGGTGGGGTGGGTGGGGTGGGGTGGGGGTGGGGGGGGGGGCATTTGGCTTTGGTGATGGTTGTGGTTGTGGTGACGGTGGTCATGTTGGTGTTGGTGTTTGATGAGGTCTGCGTCAAGGCCGTTCATGGCATGGCGCTGGTTGGAACTGTAGCCAGGTCGACGTTTTTCTAGGCAGATGTATTCCATGATTTTTGTGTTCACCTTCGCCTGGGACGTCGTGGCCTGGGGGGGGGGGGGGGGAGGGGAGGAGAGAGGTGGGTGGTGGTGGTGGTGATGGTGGTAGTGGTGGGTGGTGGTGGTGGAGTGTGGTGGTGGTGGTGACGGTGGTGGTGTATAGTGGTATGGTGGTATGGTGGTGGTGGTGATGGTGGTGGTCGTGGTGGTGGTGGTGGTGTCAGTGTGATGGTGGTGATGGTGGTGGTGGTGGTGGTGGTGTGGTGGTGGTGCTTTATTCAATTTTCACAAAGGGCTGGTGCCGTACTCACCCGAAGAGATAACACTAGAGCTCTGCCACAGCGGGTCTGTTGCTATCTTGTTGCGAATAAAGAAGCAATGGTGAACAACGAGGCAGCTCATGAAGGCGGTGCAAAGGGTGACTCATGATCTTATATTTTTTAATGACTCTAAGTGGTTTCCAAGTTTGTTTCGAGTTTTGCATCACCCGAAAAGAGGACACTAGGCTTCTGCCACAGCGGGTCTGTTGCTACCTTGGTGTGAATGAAGAAGCGCAGGTGTTTTGTTTTGATTTTCGACTCACCCGAGAAGATGACACTAGGTTTCTGCCACAGTGGGTCAAGTGCTATCTTGGTGCCAATGAAGAAGCGCAGTTGGTTTGTTTTGAGTTCCAACTAACCCGAAAGGATATCACTAGAGCTCTGCCACAGCGGGACTAGTGCTATCTATATTTCAGAGGTGTGCACCCAGTAGGTTTGTTACGAGTTCTGACTCACCTGAAAAGATGACACTAGGTTTCTGCCACAGTGGGTCTGTAGCTATCTTGGTACGAATGAAGAAGCGCAGGTGTGCACCAAGGCGGTTCATGAAGGCGGTGCCAGGGGTGATGCAGTTTGAGTCAAATGGGTCGGTGGGGACCTCCTCACCCTTGGCCCTCATCTCCTCCATGATCTGTGCGGACAGGTGGGTGCGTGGGTAAGTGTGCATGTGTGTGTGTGTGTGTGTGTGTCAGGGGTGATGCAGTTTGAGTCAAATGGGTCGGTGGGGACCTCCTCACCCTTGGCCCTCATCTCCTCCATGATCTGTGTGGACAGGTGGGTGGGTGGGTAAGTGGGTGGGTGCGTGCGTGCATGTGCGTGTGGCAGGGTGGGTGGGTGGGGATGGGTGGGTGGGTGGGGTGGGTGGGGGGGGGGAGTCAAGGGTGATGCTGTTTGAGTCAAATGGGTCGGTGGGGACCTTCTCACCCTTGGCCCTCATCTCCTCCATGATCTGATCGTTAAAAAAAAGCATCACACTGCATCACACCTGAATTCGTTCTTGAGCTGACTTGAATTCGCGTGCTTGCGTGTGTACGTGTGTGTGCGCGTGTGTGTGTACGTGTGTGTGTACGTGTGGTGTGTGTGTGTGTGCGTGTGTGCGTGTGTGCGTGTGTGTGTACGTGTGTGTGTGTGTGTGTGTGTGTGTGTGTGTGTACATGTGTTGTACATGTGTGTGTGTGTGTGTGCGTGCGTGTGTGTGTGCGTGGGTATAAAAACCATCACACCTGAATTATTGAGCTGACTTGAATCCGCGTGTGTGCGTGTTTGTGTGTGTCTGTGTGTGTATGGGTGTGTGTGTGTGTACGTGCCCGTGCGTGTGTCTGTGTGTGCGTGTGCGAGTCTAAAAGGGATCACACTGCATCACACCTGAATTCGTTCTTGAGCTGACTTGAATCGACGTGAGCGCTGCTGGTTCATCTTTGCACGTGGAGCAACACCTGACGAAACAATTGAGCTTGATTAGGCATGGGGGCAACATATGCAGTACAGTATGTGAGGTTGAGCTTGATTAGGCACAGGGGAAACATATGCAGTACAGTATGTGAGGTTGAGCTTGATTAGGCACAGGGGCAACATATGCAGTACAGTATGTGAGGTTGAGCTTGATTAGGCACAGGGGAAACATATGCAGTACAGTATGTGAGGTTGAGCTTGATTAGGCACAGGGGCAACATATGCAGTACAGTATGTGAGGTTGAGCTTGATTAGGCACAGGGGCAACATATGCAGTACAGTATGTGAGGTTGAGCTTGATTAGGCACAGGGGCAACATATGCAGTACAGTATGTGAGGTTGAGCTTGATTAGGCACAGGGGCAACATATGCAGTACAGTATGTGAGGTTGAGCTTGATTAGGCACAGGGGCAACATATGCAGTACAGTATGTGAGGTTGAGCTTGATTAGGCACAGAGGCAACATATGCAGTACAGTATGTGAGGTTGAGCTTGATTAGGCACAGGGGCAACATATGCAGTACAGTATGTGAGGTTGAGCTTGATTAGGCACAGGGGCAACATATGCAGTACAGTATGTGAGGTTGAGCTTGATTAGGCACAGGGGCAACATATGCAGTACAGTATGTGAGGTTGAGCTTGATTACGCACATGGGCAACATATGCAGTACAGTATGTGAGGTTGAGCTTGATTAGGCACATGGGCAACATATGCAGTACAGTATGTGAGGTTGAGCTTGATTAGGCACATGGGCAACATATGCAGTACAGTATGTGAGGTTGAGCTTGATTACGCACATGGGCAACATATGCAGTACAGTATGTGAGGTTGAGCTTGATTAGGCACATGGGCAACATATGCAGTACAGTATGTGAGGTTGAGCTTGATTAGGCACGAAGAGCAGCACCTGATAGAACAACTGAGCCTGATGAGGCATGGGGGCAACATATGCAGTACACTATGTGAGGTTGAGACACACCCACACCTACACCCCACCCTAGGCCAAACCACATCAGGCTACCGCACCCTACCCCACCCCACCCTACCAAACCCCAGGCCAGCAGGCCTCGCACCATCAATGGCCATACAAATGAAATGAGCTTTCACGGCTTCACAATCATGTCTTGTCCTGTGCCCCACGCCCACACCCCACCCCAGGCCACCCCACCTCATGCCACCCAGCACCTCACCCACACCCACACCCCACCCTACCCCACCGCACACCACCCCAGGCCACGCACCATCTATGGCCATGAAAAATGAGATGACTTTAATCTGTTCCCATGCCCTTCCCTATCATCTCATCTCATACCACCAACCTTGTCTTGTCCTATGCCCCCCCCCCACCCCCCACCCCACCCCACCCTCCAAACACACACACACACATGCTCCCCCGCCACATACACACCCCTACCCAGACCCCCCCCCCCCACACACACACCACCCCAGGCCACGCACCATCAATGGCCATGAAAATGAGCTTTCCCGGCTTCACAATCTGAATCAGCTTCTCAATGTATGTGAATGACTTCAATATCATCTCCTCCTCTGTCATCTTCACCTGTGCATGCAGGTGGGTGGGTGGGGTGGGGGGGTGGGGGTGGGGGGCAATATCATCTCCTCCTCTGTCATCTTCACCTGTGCATGCAGGATTGTGTGTGTGTGTGTGTGTGTGTGTGTGTGTGTGTGTGTGTGGGGGGGGGGGGGGGGGGGGGGGGGTCAATATCATCTCCTCCTCTGTCATCTTCACCTGCGCATGAAGGGGGTGCATGCAGTTGCCTTACACAGTGGGGTGGGGTGGTGGTGGTGGTCAATATTATCTCCTCTTCTATCATCTTCACCTGCGCATGAAGGGGGTGCATGCAGTTGCCTTACACAGTGGGGTGGGGTGGTGGTGGTGGTCAATATTATCTCCTCTTCTATCATCTTCACCTGCGCATGAAGGGGGTGCACGCAGTTGCCTTACACAGTGGGGTGGTGGTGGTGGTGGGGTGGGGTGGGGTGGTCTGGGGTGGGGTGGTGGTGGTGGTGGTCAATATTATCTCCTCTTGTATCATCTTCACCTGCGCATGAAGGGGGTGCATGCAGTTGCCTCACACAGTGGGGTGGGGTGGGGTGGTGGTGGTGGTGGTGGTGGTGGACAAATATGCCTGTACAAAAATACACCTACAAAAATATACCAAACTGAAAAACACAATCACTAACACATGCACAAAAATACTCACCCCAAAACACACCTACACAAACATGCCTTCACAAACAATTAAATCACTAGCACATACACGACAACACCTACTCAAAAACTTATTCATAAAAATAACTTCACAAAATACACCTACACAAACATGCAACATAAATACACACCTACACAAACATACCTACATAAGAATAAACCCACAAAAAACATACCTACACTAAAAACACAATCACTAACGACACAAAAACAAAAACACACATATGCAAAACATACCTACACTTCAAACACAATGACTAACAACAAAGAAACAAAAACACACACATACAATACATGCCTACACAAAAACAAACACAATTACAAGATACAGAGCAACCATTCAGCGTACCTACACCTACACCTACACCTACACCAACACCCACCTACACCAACACCTACACCTACACCAACACCTACACCAACACCTACACCTACACCTACACCTACACCTACACCTACACCTACACCTACACCTACACCTACACCTACACCTACACCTACACCTACACCAACACCTACACCTACACCTACACCTACACCTACACCTACACCTACACCTACAGCAACACCTACACCTACACCTACACCTACACCTACAACAACACCTACACCAACACCAACACCTACACCTACACCTACACCTACACCTACACCAACACCAACACCTACACCTACACCTACACCCACACCCACACCCACACCCACACCCACACCCACACCCACACCTACACCTACACCTACACCTACACCTACACCTACACCTACACCTACACCTACACCAACACCTACACCTACATCTACACCTACACCTACACCTACACCTACACCTACACCTACACCTACACCTACACCAACACCTACACCAACACCCACACCCACACCTACACCTACTCCTACACCTACACCTACACCTACACCTACACCTACACCAACACCTACACCTACACCTACACCTACACCTACACCTACACCTACACCTACACCTACACCAACACCTACACCAACACCTACACCTACACCTACACCTACACCTACACCTACACCTACACCTACACCTACACCTACACCTACACCTACACCTACACCTACACCTACACCTACACCTACACCTACACCTACACCTACACCTGGACAATCACATGCGTACCTCTCTCTGGTTAGCGTGTGTACAGTTGTGGATGATACCATTCATGTCCAGGAACAAGTTGTCGATCTGCGCCAGTACACATATGGAGTACACATGACATGTCAGTACCATGCATGGAACTCCCTGCAACATGTTTCCCACACAGAAAAGGTTGATTCTTGAAACACACGGTTCAGTATTGCCGTACCAGCGCATGTAATTTGAATGCATGGGACTCCCTGTTCTACCCTGCCCACACATAATAGGTTCACTGCTAAAAGTGTGTAGTATTGCCGTACCAGGACATGCAAGTTTAATGCATGGAACTCCTGATAAGTTCCCCACACAACAGAGGCTACTAGATGAAAAACATGGTGCAGTATTGCCGTAACAGCACATGTAAGTACCATGCATGTAACTCCCTGCAACACGTTTCCCACACAGAAAAGGTTGATTTTTGAAACACATGGTGCTGTAATGCCGTTCCAGCACATGTCAATTTCATGTATGGGACTCCCTGTTACTAGTGTCCCACACAGAAAAGGATCACTGTCATATCTTCTATGTCTATGCAATTGTATGGTGTACCTGGAATACACAATTTGTGTATTATATATAAATTACATATTATAAATCATATCATACAAAATATTAAAAATTAGAAATACCGGTATATATACTTCTGAAACAAAATATAATCTAAAATATAATATATATGTATATGTCTATCTACCGGTATATATATATATATATTATATATATATATATTATATATATATATATATATATATATATATATATATGTATATATATATATATATATATATATATATATATAAATAAAGAAATAATGGTCGTGGTCGTGGTCCGGTAGATAGACATATACATACATTAATATTTTTTATATATATATATATATATATATATATATATATATATAAATAAAGAAATCATGGTCGTGGTCGTGGTCGTGGTGGTCGTGGTGGTGTCATCGCGTAACCGACTTAACCGACTTCCCGCCCAGCAAATTCACGCCTAGCAAATTCACGCCCAGCCAGTTCACGCTTTTAATCCCTCCTGCTTCAACCTCTGCCTGATCGGCCTCCTGCGAATTCTGCCTTGTGCAACCTTAACCTCCTGCGTATTCTACCTGTTGCATATCCCGTCCGATTTCTCCTTTTCCCGCCTGAGTTCATCCACCTGATTTCGGTAGCGCTACAGTTCGTCTTCCTACAAGCTTTCCCCCCTGCATCTCTGCAAGACCTTTCCCTTGCGTCAAGAGACCTGTCGCTGCGCACAACGGGAGGTGACGTGGTGAGTCAGCCGACCTGTCAGAAATGTCCGAATCGCATCCATCCCATGTCACAAACTTGACTGCAAATTCTTCCCACTGCATTGAGAAACATGTCGCTCCGCATTGTGCCATAGCAAGTACGCATCAAAGTTGACCGAATAAAAAATCTCGCTGAGCATTCTCGCCCTAACTTGACCGAACATCTCAAATCAGCAACTTGACTGCAACTTCTTCCCACTGCATCGAGAAACATTTCGTCGCTGTGCATTGTGCTATAGCGAGCACGCGTCAAAGTTGACTGGATGAACCTAGCGATGTTTCCAAGTCTTAGATCTAGTTGACTTCGGAAGCAGTTGCGGTGAACAGGATTGGTCTTCGGCCGAACTGAATACATGCTCGCTAAGAAGAAGCTTTAGTAAAATACAGTTGCGATTGCGCAGGTTCAGCTTTTTCAGTGGGGTCGACTATCGATCACAGCTGAGGTGGCAGGGAAGCAGGTCCGATGCTTATAGCGGAGTCGGATGATGCGCAAACGTTGTCGATGCTCATCGTCCCGTTTGCCTTTCAGCTATGGCAAAGCCCACAGCTGAAGTGAAGGGAGGCAGATATGGAGTATGTGTGTGCTGGTGGGTGCGTGTAGGAGGGAGTGGAGGGATGAGAGTGGGGAGAGGTGGGGGCTGGTGGGATGGCTGGGGTGGGGGAAGGGATGGAGTCAGGAAATATGTCAGGAAGAGTAAGGGAGTATGTTTGTGGGCGGGGGTAGATGGTTGGGTGGGGGTAGGGGGGGAGATAACTGAGGGGGGGGGGGGGGGGGGGGGGGGGGGTATGGTGGTGTTTGTGTGCTTGAGGGTGCACGAGGGAGACCATCGCAAGGGATATGCGTCCGTCAATGTTTTAAGTTGCATGCACTGCAGAGAAAACCGTTTTGCAATCCAGCCCAAAACAGGTGTGGCCAACGGGAGGGAAGGGGGGAGGGGGCGGATAATGGTTTGGTGGTGGTGGTGTGTGAATGGGGGGGGGCTTCAAGTGTAAACCATTATGTAACCAGCCCCAAATAGGTGTGGCCAAAGGCCAAACGGGAACCGTACCATGATTGGTGTGTGTGGGGGGGGGGAGGGGGGGTCTTCGTGAGAATAGGTGTGGCCACCGGCCACACGGGCTACCGTACTAGTATATATATATATATATATATATATATATATATATATATATATATATATATATATATATATATATATATATATGTATATGTCTATCTACATAGATATATTATTATATCTCATCACCTCAGGTGCTGCTGCTGTAGCTGTGATCATCAAATTCATTTATTTAGGAATGAGCACATCTGTATTGGTGTGAGTATATCATATACTTTGAATATGTTGTGCATACCTCATCAACTCCGGCGGTGGTTCTGTAGCTATGACCATCACATTCATTTATTTAGGAATGAGTATATCTAGTTAAGTAGGAATAATTATATGCTTGGACTATGTGGTGCATATCTCATCACCTTTGGTTCTGCTCCTGTGGCTGAGATCGTCAAATTCATAAATTTAGGAATGAGTATATCTGAATTGGTGTAAGTATTTCATATACTTTGAATATCTTGTGCATACCTCATCACCTTTGGTCCTGGTTCTGTAGCTGTAATAATCAAATTCATGTATTTAGGAATGATTAAACCTGTATTGGTGTGAGTGTATCATATACTTTGAATACATTGTGCATATCTCATCACCTCGGGTGCTGGTTCTGTAGCTGTGATCTTCATATTCAGTAGTGGGTAGCGCTCAGACAGCCAGCGGTAGAACTTTGGAATGCCTGGTGTATGGTGTCAAAATAGGCGGTGGGTAGGTGGGAGGGGTGGGAGGGGGGACGGGGTCAGTGTTGGGGTTGATGTTTTGGAAGGGGGTGGGGGGTCAGGGGGAGTTTAGGTTTGGCTGTGGGTCGGTGAGTGTGAGGTGTGTGCATGTGTGGTGGTAGTGGTGGGTGGGTGAGTGGGTGGATGGGTGGTGGGGGCATGGAGGGGGGACTATTGGGGTTAATGGTACACATATATATGTATCTATGGGTGGCTGGTGCGATATTTACTTTGAGTCCAGATATGTTTGTGTGTGGCGATTGGATTGGTTGACAGATTGAGAGGTCTTGTGTGT
>JAJSRW010000153.1:0-10000 GCA_022414725.1 Microglena sp. YARC | reverse complement strand
GGATCTAGATTCTAGGGCCGAGCTGGGTGTCCATGCTTGCAGGGAGGACTAAGGCAAGCTCTTGGGGAGATACTGCAGGAGCCTGAGCGGGGAACATGGATGTCTGGGCAGGGAACATAAGGCTAGGATGAGTCCAACCAGCTTGCTCCAGACAGTCTGGCTCCTGCTTCACTACCACAGTGCTTTGCAGATACACAGGAGCCAACAGCCCACCAGTGTGCAGTATCTGCTGCTGCTGATCACCAATCAACATGGGGTCCCAACCACCAAGGGACCCCAACCCACCAGGACCCCTAATCCCAGCATGGACTTCCTGAGGGGGCTCTGCATCCTCTTCTCCACTCATCCCTTCACCCATCCTCGCCTTCCTCCTCCTCCTCTCCCTAGGCACTGGACCATCCTGGTGACTGCTGGCAGCAGCTAGACACTGGCCCTGCACATCGTCAGTGCCCTCATCCTCCTGGATAGCTTCCTTATTGTCATCATTGACACCACCGTCTGCATTATCCACATTGTCATCATCGTGCGTGGGCAGCTCCTCCTTTGCCTCCTCCTCACTAAGCTCACTCATGTTCTCCTTGTTCTTCGAACCCCTTGGTTCAGGCTCTTTCCTTTTCCTTCCTACCTCACCGCCAGTGAACTCAGGGTCCTATTCACAGGATGATAAATGTTGGTTGGGGGCATATATCAGTTTAAATTTATTTATTCCGTTTTCGATTATTAAACTCTCTTGCCGTCCCACGTATATTTCTGTCAGGGCGTTAGACACAATACACATATAGGGAACGGCAACTAATATTAGTGTTTGAAAAACTAATATTAACTAATATTATTATAGTGTCACAATAATATCAGTTTTTCAAATAAATTTGAAATTCTGGTGAGATGACTCGTCCGACTAATATTATCTAATATTATTTATTCACTAATATTATATAACATAGCCGACCCCAATACATAAATTATGTGGTATGCTCTGGTATGCACAGCAGAGCACAAATGGGTAGGGAACGGCAAATCATATGATGTTGACCAAAGACGAGTATGATATCATATGATATCATACACAAATCATATGATTTAATATCATATGATTTGATGCCCCAGGCCGAAGTTACCTAGTCAGACCGCCGGCATCATATGATATCATATGATAACATATGATGACATGATATCATATGATATCATATTGCCGATCCCTACAAAGGGGGAACTAATTTTCTTCTGAAGACTTGTATTTCTAGAAGCTGCTATGCGTAGCCAAAGTAGCAGGGAGCCCTGGTGGGTCCCCTGGAGGTCGGCCCGGGGGCTCGTGCGTCGTTGTTGACTTGTGTTCAAATATGTCTTGTTGACTTGTTGACTTGTGTTCAAATATGACTTGTTGACTTGTTGACTTGTGTTCAAATATGTGGCCGGGAGCGAACGAACTGCCGCCTATAGGGGCTCAGGTTTGAACTACTTCTTGTAGCTTTGGCATACACACGATTTGGGACGCGATGAATCGAGGGACGGTGTGTGGGAGGAACAGGGATTGGTGACTGTCGCGATTTTGACTGGTAAAGCTAGGAGTAAGTTAGGTAAGGTCGGTACATTCATTCTGCGCCCACAGGGGGTTGAAAAAAACTGCGCGAAACGCGCAGTGGGGCTCAAAAAGGAAGCGCGCCAGCGCGCAAAAGCGCGCTCTTGGAAGTACCCTGATTCTCACCTCAGGTACTCCATTCAACTTCCTGTTGAGAAGAGCCTTCCATTATTTGCTCATTGCACTGCCCTTCTCTTGTTGTTGATGCTCAATGATCTCCTCGAACTTGCCCCTGTCAGAGGTCTTGAACAGCTTGAGGAGCAGCTTATCAGTGATCTTTGCCTCGCCCTCCACACCTTCTTGGGAAATTAAGACCATCTGTTCTCCTGAATGCGGAATGTATCTCTGAGTGTTTGTGTATATCCAGGGGTGGACAGATAGGCCAAAGGAGCCTGCCCAACCTCGGCACATCATCAGGAAAGGCTGATTATACCCAATGAAAAACACATCTCAAGATTTTGTTTAAAGAAGGGATTACGACAGATTCTCATGAGAGGACATGTGAGCATCTAAATTCAAGAATAAGAGCTAAGTTTTTTTGCCAAAAGCAGGAGTAGCCTAGGCCTCAAAATTTTCTGTAAGGCCGATCAATTTTTCTGAGAATGGGGCTGTAATGGCATGAACCATGGCGACATTTGGAGTTACTTTTCAGGTCATTCTGAGCACCTCATTAAGCGTGTGTGTGTGTGTGTGTGTGGGGGGGGTGGGGGGGGGGGGGGGGGGGGGGGGGGAGTGGGGATCAGCCCTCATTTTGTTTTTTGCTAACTTTTTACTCAGACCTCCAAATGACATTCTGAGACCACCCATGAGTAGGCCTTGGTAAGGGTAGTCTATTGGCACCACTTTTGACCTCATGCAATAAGTATTGACCCCCCCCCCACACACACACACACCCAAACCCCAGACAAGACCAGAGTATGCGTGGGTGAATGGCTGTGTGAATGACAAGGGCAGTTCATTGGCACCAAGCAAGACCCAGGGGGGTGTATGGGTGGGTGTATGGGTGGATAATGTGGGTGGGTATGGGTAGGTGAGGATGAGTGGGTGGGTGAATGGGTGATATGGATGGGTATGGGTGGGTGGGTATGAGTGGATTTGTGTGTGGCAGAGTGAGTGTGTGTGTGAGTTTGTGTGTGTGTGAATTGTTGTCAAAAATTCAAGGAGAAAACATACAAGCATCACAATCGACGAAACATCCCCCTTCAGCACTATTATTAGCACACAGAGCTCACCTCAGGGCCGTGTGACAGGTGGATAGGGGCAAGCCACGCCAACTGCCTTTGGCAAAAAAATGTGAAAAATGGAAAAGCAGGTTGCGGGTTCGAATCTCTTTCATCCCCAAATGTCACTTTTTAAAAACAATCACAATTACGTCATGTATCCGTAAAACCATTTCCGTGCATGAATTACAATACCATACATGCTCACATTATATACATGGGACCACGTATGCGCCTTAAAGTCCACATTCTTTCACGTATATGGGTGTTTGCGTTTCCAAATACCTACTTTGCACATAAACATCTCACGAAATACTTCGAATCAAGGTGTACTCGACATGTTAACCTATTTACAGATCACATAAGATCACATTTAAACGCCAAACACAGTTCTGCTCAAAGCGATGGGTATGCCACAACGCACCAAACTTTACAAATTTCACGTTTATGGGGTGTACGCGTTTCCAAACACCTACTTTGATCATCAAGATTTCACAGCAGACTTTGAATCAGGCTGCCACATCAAATTGAATTAAATTAAATGCATTATTCATTATAAAATGTCATTCAGAACGCGCCTCCAGTTGCCCTTAATGAGAAAACTCTAGGAATTGGACCCCGATTTAATTCTAATTTTTAAATTAATTAAATTAAATTAAATTTAAATTTTATTTTATTTTTAAGCAGGTACATACCAGAGCTGGCAAGAAAGTATGATTTGTACCGCATCATTTACATGGATACGGAATCGCTAGTACACCTCGATACCTCGATACTGTCGAGTTCATGTCAATACACCCAGGGAGGGGGCGAGATCTGAGTGTTAACAGTTAAAGGGGGTGGGTGGGAAATTGGACCCCTGAACAACTTTATTTGTATTTTATTTGTTACTTTCTGGCCAATACAAATGTAAAATGTCCAAGCGGAAGGAGATGATGAGCTGACAGGGCACGTTTGCCAGGCTGGCTGCCAGGCTGGCAGCCAAACCATGGACCTTGGCAGCGTCAGCACGACGCAAGCGGGACAATCCGAGGAAGCCTGCGCCCTGGTTTCTCTTTACACTTCCACTGGGTTCCGGGTCAAAGTCACCGCTGAGATGGGCTCGACAAGATCTGCAATTGTTAGTCGGTTACACCCGGGTATAATTGGTGGATGTCCTGGAATGTACATCCATGATGGATGCCTTCCAGATATCTTAGAGACCTTCGCACCCTGCTTTGCACGAGTGTCAGTCAGATGCGCTTTCTGCATTCTGGCCCCAACGAGGTCCCTAAAGCTGTCGTGTCTGTGGTCGAGCCCCTCACCCCCACCCACATCCACACACCCACACAACACGCACACAACCAACCACCTTCACCCGCCCCCTCCCCTCCCAACCCCAACCCCCGAGCATACCCTCAGGCTCCAGAGAACGATTTGAGTAAATTAAATTGTGTCCCTTCTGCTGCTGCTGATAATTAAAGATAGACAGATAGAAAGCGCCTTCAGTTCTTGTAATACTCGGATGATCTAATCCAAGGGCAAGGAGCGCCCAATAAAGTTGTACAATGATAAAAAAAACTGAATATCTTGTTCTGCTATAGCCCCCTCTGGACACCCGAAGTGCCACCGTTTCTTTCTGTCTCTCTGTCTGTCTGTCTCTCTCTCTCTCTCTCTCTCTCTCTCTCTCTCTCTCTCTCTCTCTCTCTCTCTCTCTCTCTCTCTCTCTCTCTGTCTGTCTCTCTCTCGCTCTGTCTCTCTGTCTGTCTCTCTCTGCTCTGTCTCTCTGTCTGTCTCTCTCTCGTTCTCTGTCTCTCTGTCTCTCTCTCTCTTGTCTCTCTGTCTGTCTCTCTCTCGCACTGTCTCTCTGTCTGTCTCTGTCTCTTCCTGTCTCTCTGTCTGTCTCTCTCTCGCTCTGTCTCTCTGTCTGTCTCTCTCTCGCTCTGTCTCTCTGTCTCTCTGTCTGTCTCTCTCTCGCTCTGTCTCTCTGTCTCTCTGTCTGTCCCTCTCTTGCTCTGTCTCTCTGTCTCTCTGTCTGTCTATTTGTCTCTCTGTCTGTCTCTCTGTCTCTCTGTCTCTCTGTCTGTCTCTCTGTCTGTCTCTCTCTTGCTCTGTCTCTCTGTCTCTCTGTCTCTCTGTCTGTCTCTTTGTCTCTCTGTCTGTCTCTCTGTCTGTCTCTCTGACTCTCTGTCTGTCTCTCGGTCTCTCGGTCTCTCTATCTGTCCCTCTGTCTCTCTGTCTGTCTGTCTCTCTCTCGCTCTGTCTCTCTAGGTGTTTGAACGATCCTGGGCACCTCCGCGCCCAAACATTTGGCTCATTGTTGGAGTGCGCATGACTAGAGTTATCAGCATCGCAGCGGTCAAGATCCTTCGCAAAAGTTGTTCACTACTTTCGAAACTCCCAGCCCCCCTCCTTGCCAGGGACCTGCTCCTTGCCCTTTGTCTCAGTCTGCAGATCAAGTTTCTTAACTAATCGCCCCATGCCTTGCCCGTGACTGCTAAAGCGTTTTTCTGTGTCGCTTGCGACACTCGCTTAGGACTTAGGGAGAGATAGGGGATTAGGGATGGGAGGTACCCAAGAGCAATTGGGGACAGGAAGACGAGGAGAGAGAGAGGGAGGGGGGAGTTCAATGAAGGATAAGGGGGGGGGGGGGGGGGGGGGGGGGGCGGGAGTGAGGGGGGAGGGGCTTACTCTAGAGCAATGGGGGACAAGAAGACGAGGAGAGAGAAAGGAGGGGGAGTTAATGAAGGAGTAGGAGGGGGGAGTGAGGGGGGAGGACTTACCCTAGAGCCAATGGCGCGCCATCATATGCTAGGGCGGCCTCTACTTCATCATGCAGGGCAATTAAGTTGCAGTCCGACATGCTTAGTACTTACGAGCCATCTCTCAGCAGACTTGTTCCAGCAAATACCCCTGCAGTGCGGTTGAAATTTCAAAACCTCAACAACCTTCAGGAATCCACAACTCAATCCATCTTCAAAGATTCTAAAACATTGATTCTGGTCACTGAGATGTTTTTGAAGGTGCCAGCATTGTGTTTGGGTCGGGGGTTGAGAGCGTAGGGTGCACACAGTTTGGTATCCACCCAACGCTCCCCCATACGCTCCATCCAACACTTCACATCCGCCACCACAGCACCAACTCTATACCCGTAAACACTAGTGCCTGTTGGTTTCTTGTGGCTAGCCTGCTGAAGCTTGCGATGAGCTCCTCTATCCCGATGCTGTCCAGCTCAGCCCTCTCCTCCTCTGCCAGAGGGAAGTTGATGGAGCCGAGTCGCCCTATCTTGCATGACAACCTATCAGGAACAGGGGTGTTAAGGTGGTGGCTGAAAGTGGTGGCAGGAGAGGGAAGGGTGGAAGTTGCCGAAGGGAGGGGAAAAAAGTCGGGTGTTGGTAGAAGTTACAATGAGAGGAGGGAGGAAGCAATGAAGATAAACAGAAGGTACCATGGCAATACATCGGCAACTGCCCGATGAGCACTGGGTCGGGGATTACCGGTACCTTGAGGGATCAGGGTAGAAATAGCAGATATGAGGTTCAACTTACCCTTGATCCGGGTAGGTGAGTCGAGGTCTGCTAGGAACTACTAGGTATCTAGAGAAAATCGGCGATGCCGACGAGCAGATATTCGAAATCACGTAGGTACCTAATAAACTTAGAACGGTAGTACTTGGCAGAACAGTGGCCATGTGCTATTGGAAGCTAGCAATTGAACATAGGGTGCTGGGTACTATTACTGGCACACGTAGGAAGGAAGGTACTGACAAAAGAAATGAACAACTGAAAGAATCAAAGGGAAGGTGATAGAAGGGGAAAACAAACGCAACTGGTAAGTGAGAAAAAGAGCTAAAACTAAGGCAAGAACTGATATGAGACTGGAAAGAGACCGAGGGATACGAGAGGAGGGGACAACAACAGATGAAAAAGTTGGTAGCAGCGTCAAACGACGCGGAAAATTGGCGGAGTGTGTGGCAACGGAAGTAAGGGTGGCACGGCTGGAGCTGAGCGAAAGCCAGTTGTTTCATGACGCGTACAGTGGCTTTGACGTGTCAGCTTCCAATTTTTTTGGGTAGGTTGGTCTGTCGGTGCAAGCAACAGGCGGACACGGGGTAACGCCTGGGGCTCCCGGCCTAGAAGTGGGGGATCCGAAAAAAGAAGACGCGCAACATTGCAATGCCAGCACGCAGGGTACTAAAAGCACCGCGGCGCCGAGATTTCGCGACACTTTTTGAGACCACTGCGTGCGTTTGCGCAGTTTTTCACCTCCCTATGGGCGCAGCCGCGCAGTTTTTGCGCTTTGCAGCTAAAAGCGCTGACGCGATTTGACGTTTGGTGCGCTTTAAACGCTGTACAATTTGACAAAATGTAGTACTCTGGCAGCACCCTAACGCATCACGCCGCTGTTTTTTTTTTGGGGCTCCTTGTGCAGCTTCCGGGCAGCAAATCATCCGCCCTTGAGCCGCACAGGAAAGAACAGCATGGCATGCAACCACCTGTCAACAAGACTTAGCGGCTTCCTCAGGGTCTCAAGCTATTTTTGTGCTGATTGTCGGAAAAAGCACCGAAAATTGCAAAAATTGATACAGTAACCGATGTAATGATAAGTGACCGTATTTATTAAATATAAGTTAATTAATATAATAATATATAGAGAAAGGGGGAGGGTGAATTATATGGAAGGGGAGAGTAGTGGAGGGGTAAATTCTTGTTTGCATTTTTAGGTAGCAGTAGGAAATTATTCTGTTTGTATTTGTAATGGTGTGCGGTGTGGTGTGTGTGGGGGGGGTGTGGGGGGGGTGGCGGTGTGGTGTGGGGTGTGTGGGTGTGTGTGGGTGCCGGTGGGTGCGGTGGGTGTTGGTGGGTGTGGGGTGTGGTGGGGGGTGCGGTGGGTGGGGGGGTGTGTGGGGGTGGGGGGACGGTAGCTGTAACTGTTCTGTAACTAACGCCACCTCAAAAGTTGTGGACTATTAGTCAATACGGGACAGCATAGTAGTAATAATGCGCAATCATGGCTGCATCAAATTCTGTTCATATACAAATACAGAAGTTGGAACACTCACAAGTATCGCAATTTGTATCCATCATTCAATTCCTCAGCATCAGCTATCAGATGTGTCAATCATCCTATCCAGTTCAACACCAGAGATTAGGCAGCATCCATGTTACCTTTTTCTTCTCCTGGATAGCACCATCCCATGAGACTCTCTGGTTAGCGAGCTTGCCTCCTCAGCGTAGATTTGACGTTGGCGCCTGAATACTTTTTACTGTGCGTTCTTAAGTCACATCTTCACGATTTGTAGCCATGCTTTGGGACCCACTTGCGCTCTCTGTCAGACACGTCTAGTATTCCTGTGGCATTGGATGGTGGCACACAGGTATGAAATAATCTTATCCGTAGCCATCAGTTCTACAGTAGCCTTGGGGCAAACTATTGGCAGGGAGTGGACGCTAAGCCGAGTGACGCCAATGATGATGAGGCAAACTTGACCGTAAAATTTAACCGCACACAGGCCTGCGCTCTTGCCCCTGTGTTAAATGGCTAGATTTGCCTAGGGAATTGTTTTAGGGCTGAGGTTGAGGCTGCCGGAAGAGGTTTGCACCAACACAGGAGACAGTGTGATGAGGGTAGTTATTGATGTTTGTGTGTATGTGTGTAGTCTTTTTAATGTGCCACCACAATAGATAGTATAAATTTTTCATGGCGTGATATATTAGGGATCGGCATGTCAAATGATGTTGGCCAAAGGTGAGTATGAATAAGTCATATTGATATATCATACAAATTGCATCATATGATTTGTATTAAATGGTAACTTTGGCCTAGTCCAGACTGTGATGACATGATGGCATGATATGAATGGCAATATGATGATATGATGATGAGATATTGAGACATGATATCATAGCAATATCATATAGCTGCTCCCTAGATATGATCAAGCAGACCCTTTTATTGTGCTACGAGACAGCACGGGATGAGGTAACTGAGCATGGGGTAGCTGAGGATACAATGGCTGAGGATGAGGTAGCGTGGGTCAGTTGAGGATGAGGCAGAGCAGGATGAGGTAGCTGATGCTTGAGGTAGCCTGAGGATATGGTAGCTGAGGATGGGCAACACAGGATGAGGTAGCTGAGCGTGGGGGTAGCTGAGGATATGGTAGCTGAGGATGAGGGCAATCAAGAAAATGAGGTAGCTGAGCTGGGGTAAAGTGAGGAATGGTAGCTGAGATTGAGGCCAAACACAGGATGAGGTAAGCTGAGCGTGGGGTAGCGCAGATATTGGTAGTGAGGATGAGGCAACACAGGATGATACCTGATGATATGTTAACTGAGGATGAGTAGCTGAGGATGAGGCAACACAGGATGAGTAGCTGAGGGCGTGGGGTAGCTTGAGGATATGGTAGCTGAGGTTGGGCAACACAGGATTAGGTAGCTGAGGCGGGGTAGCCTGAGGATATAGTAGCTGAGGATGAGGCACACAGGAGAGGTGTGAGGATACTGGTAACTGAGGATATGGTAGCTGAGGATGAGGCAACTGAGGATGAGGTAGCTGAGCGTGGGGTAGCTGAGGATGAGGCAGCAGTCCGTTTTCTTATGCTACGCAAGGAATTCGTATTGATGATGCCTGAATGAGTATGTGTCATGTTTGCAGGAATGTTTGGGGTCTATGGTTTAATGCAAGACTTGCTGTTGGGTCTAGGTTGTAATGCAAGACTTGCTGTTGGGTTAGGTTGTTAATGCAAGACTTTCTGTTGGGTTAGGTTTGTAATGCAAGACTTGCTGTTGGGTCTGAGGTTGTATGCAAGACTGCTGTTGGGTCTAGGTTGTAATGCAAAGACTTGCTGTTGGGTCTAGGTTGTTAATGCAAGACTTGCTGTTGGGTGCTGGTTTTTGTAATGCCAAGACTTGCTGTTTGGGTGCTAGGTGTTAATGCAAGATCTTGCTGTTGTGTCTAGGTTGTACATGCAAGACTTGCTGTTAGGGTCAGGTTTAATGCAAGACTTGCTGTTGGGGGGGGGTCTAGGGTTTAATGGCAAGACTTTGCTGTTGGGCTTCTAGTTGTAATGCAAGACTTGGCTGTTGCTGTGGTCTAGGTTGTAATGCAAGAACTTTGCTGTTGGGTCTAAGTTGTAAATTGCAAGACTTGCTGTTGGTCTAGGTTTGTAATTGCAAGACTTGCTGTTGGGTCTAGGTTGTAATGCAAGAGTTGCTGTTGGTCT